>QNGE01001804.1:0-32237 GCA_008508345.1 Paragonimus westermani | reverse complement strand
CGGGCGGGCGTCCGAGCGTTCAACGAGCAATTATTGCGCGGCCGCGAGCGGAAGCGTGCGGTACGCAAGGGAACCATCGGTGCCATAGGTCGCGAAGACGTGACTGTATGGAGTTGCGATGTGTGCGGCCGCGAATGCGCTGGCCGTTTGGGGTCAATAGGTCACCAAGACGAGTAATTTAGGCTCCGGTCAGGTAGGTAATATCAATGTATCCATTTTTCTCCTGTTCGCTGACAACTCATCCGCTTCCCTTTTCAGAAACTCGATCATCTGTGGCCTTCTATCCATTCTTTTCTTCGGCTTTGTCGGTGTATTGTATGATGAATGATCTGCCTGGCTTTTCATAGTCCAAATAGAACTTTGCTTTTCATCTTTATCTTCTGTGGGATGCACTAACCTACACTCCTATACTGCAATGCTTCTTGTATTACACTTCAGAAATCTTTCTTCTCAGTGTAGATCTCGTCATTATAGCCTCTCTCTGTTTAGTTTCCGAGAGATAGGGGTTTCCTTTCCTTATTAGCCAATCAAGTGGCTAACCAGCATTGGCCGGCTGGACAGAAAGGCCTCACTGGCACATCTCCCAGTCTTATTCCTTCGGGTTTACACTGGATATGTGGTGTGTTGGTTGAACTGCAATCGGTGCAGTGCAAGCCAATTGCAGTGATGGCTAAACGCAGGCGTCCTTTGGCTTCGGTCACTGTGACAGGCTATTCCGAATCGGATGCCGCCAACCGTGCGTGTGTGCATGCACGTGCAGGGACGTGACACAGGTGGACCATGCACCTTTCCCTGTTAAAAGAAAAAAAAGTCACACGTTCGATCGCCTATGGGGATTTATCTGAAGTCTGAATTGTGGGCGTGTACGTCTTGAATGTCTTCCTTTAGGACTGCTCTCCGGCGGCGGTGCATTAAGTTGTTCAGGTTAGGGCGTTTTTACTTTTGGTATAGAAAATGTATCGAATAGTGTATCTAGAGGCAGTTCATAATCGTTGCTTGCGTTGTTGTCATCCGTTGTGTATCTGCGTTTGATATGATTGACATGTTTTCTGGTTGTGTCTGCCTGGCTGTCCATTACGTACGGTACATGGCCGATTCTCGTTCTCACGGTTCCTGTGATTCAATGATTGGCTTGCCGCCTGAATTCACGAATATACACCAAATTACCAGGGAGAAATACGTGCATACGAGTCTCATGGTGCCGATCAAATTGATTTCCCATTCCATGGTTAGGTTCGTTCGCAACGATTGACGGAAGCATGGCATTTAAAGGAGTTCGTATCTTCCGTCCCAGGAACACTTCTGCTGATGATTGATTGTTAGGTAATGTTTGGTTTGGCGTTGATCGATATGCTCGCAGAAATGTGTCTAAAATGTCTGACACATACCTTGTTCCTTGTAGTTCTATCAAACTCCTTTTAAACGTGTCAACAAACCATTCAGCTTGTCCATTGGACTGAGGGTGATAAACGGGGCTTCGCATGTGTTGCACGCCCAATGAACGGCAAAAAATAAGGAACTCACCTGACGTGAATTGTGGTCCGTTATCGCTAGCAATCGTTTCAGCAACAACAAACTGCGAGAAATAGTGGTTGAGACATTCTATTTTGGTAGCTGTCGTTTGACTCTTTAACATAAAAATTTCCGGCCATTTGGATAACGGGTCAGCAATAATAAGATACTACTGATTAGCAACGGGTCCAGGGTGGATGTGGCGAACGCGGCATTCTTCCCTCGTACCAAGTTGGAGATATCCACGTTGTTGTCATCGAACCAATCAGGGCGTTTCTTGCGCTCCACACCAATTGTCCCGGTGGCTGCTGCCGTAATCTGTTCTTTCAAATGTTGCCACATACCCTCAGGGGTAGTGGATACCGGAGCATTGTGCAGTCGAGTGACGATTGCACGTTGAAAGGCAGTCTTCGTCTCCCAGTTCTCGAACCGTCTGATATATAACTTCTGTCGCTTTCCGGAAGATCTACAGTAAACTGGCTCACGTAGATGGATAAACAGTTTGGTCCTGACCAGCCTATGATCTGTGCTACATTCCGCACCGCGCATTACGCGAGTGATGCGCACTTCACCAATGTCACACTGCCGCACAATCACGTAGTCAAGCAGATGCTGGTGACCGCTTCGTGGATGGGTCCACGTCGTGATGTCGCTCGCAGCCAGCTGGAATCGGGTGTTCGTGATAGTTAGCTCGTGAGTAGCGCACACGTGCAGCAGACGATCACCGTTCGCGTTGACTGAACCAATGCCGTAGAGTCCGAGGACTCCCGGCCAAGCTACCGAGTCACGACCAACTCAAGCGTTCAAGTCACCCATAACAAACAGTCGGTCATTCACTGTCGCAGACCGGATTGTGGCGGACAGTCGATCATAGAACTGGTCCTTTGTATCACCCGTGTGACACATAGTTGGACGATAAACAGTAACAAATGTAGCACACTTACCTCGACCGAGTCGCAGGCGCATCGACAGCATTCGAGAGCTGATGCCGTGCGGTTCGTCTATCATCAAACTATTGATGTGATCAGCGACTGCAAAACAGACACCATGCTCCCGAACACCGTCTGTCGGGTAGCCTATCCAGTAGAAAGTGTACCCGGCGCCAGCTTCCCGCAACTTATCTTGGTCTGCAAGTCTTGTCTCACTCAAGGCTGCTATGTCGACTCCCTACCGACGCAGTTCCATCGCGATCAGGGCCGTGCGTCATTCCGGTCGTTCTCTGACGCTGCATCGATCCAGCAGCGTGCGCACGTTCCAAGTTCCAATGGTAAGCGTCCTGCGTCCTCGGACCTGTCTCAGGTTGGTCCTCGGGGCACTGGTACCTGATTGGGCATTATCTCCAAGGGGGGTTCCTGTTCGAGGGAAGGTATGAGGGTAAGTGCTTGGCAGTAGCATATTTTCGCCTATCCACCCTGCCATGTGCAGCAGATAGGGCGACCCGGTTTATCCTGCGCGATGGCCGATGCAGTATGGTATTTCGATTATTTTGTAACATCATTGTATGTATGGGCTTTGGATATTGCCAGGACGCCCAGACCTGTGCAGGAGAGCGATTAGGGCTCTCAACCAAAGCCTTTGGCTAAAAAGCCTAAACCGCAAGGAAGCAGGTGACACACACACATGCAGACAATGACAGCATCAGCCACCAAAGAGAGGATCGACAGCCATATCAAAGCAGATCTAGCACCCAGTCACAGGAACAGTAACACTGCACACACGGTCCCAGCAGACAGACATAGAGTCAGTTCAGGCATCAACGAGCACCACGCATAAAGAAGCTACAGCACACCATCAACACGCACAACAAACGCACGCATCTGCTTTTTGTCTGGCTGCTCCCCTTTGGCTAATCTGACAAGGTTGAACCTGAAGGAACCGAAGTCCCAGTCAGCGAAGCCCTCCAGATCAAAATAGCACGCAAGCCTGACCACCACGCCAAGGTAGCAGAAAAGGTCAGGACACACTCGCTCACTCACGCGAACCTCCCCGTTGCACAACTGTCGGTTGTAATGTTCACTCTGGCTAGCCTGCCCAGACATGCTTTGTGCTTCTCTCATTGGCTTGTTATTAACTCATCGATCCATCCGCTGTAAATTCTGTTCATTGTTAGATGCAGCACACTTTTTCATGCTGGCTCGGCCAAGATACACAGGGTTCCTCCTGCATCACTTCAATCCCCACTTCAGTGCGTAGTGTAGACATGACAAGAGGGGCAATCGTGCGCCAGTCATCGTCCCTTTCGAATGCTTCGTCAATACGTCTGCGTGTTTCGGGACTGATGTGAGTGTGCTTGCGTGTGTGCAAGAGAACTAATGAAAATATCCTCACAAACGGGTCCACTCTCACATTACAGCTCGATGTCTACCACGACTCCAGACCTCACCCCTACTGGAGGCCTTATCTGGAACGCCTTATCTGTCAAGGGAACCAATACGGCCCGCAGTTTGATGAATTTGTAGGATCAAAACAATGAAATGAACGAATTTCACTTGTTGCCATCAGGAATTAGTATGAACAGGGTCAGATGATCTGTGCTCCAATTTGGCCGCTAACTCCGTTCTCATTAGGCAAGGCCGTTGACACCCCTCGAATAACCCGTATCACTTCCTGTATTAAAGTAGCCAATGCGAGCTGCTCTAATTTGAATTGGTTTTCGCTTCCAGTTAGTTGGGCCGATCGCGTTCTTGCCGTCACGTCTAGCATTCTAACGTGGAAATTCTAATGCATCAAAGTGATTTGCTTCAGTATGTAATGTGGAATCTTGTGCCTACAATGGAAACAAAGATGGAGAAATGTATAGATCGGATGATGTTCATTTGTTTGAATTGACACTAATTTATTCCGGTGGGTTAAGCTTGATATCTTTGCTACATTTGTAAACATGTCGTAACTTTCAAGAAAAGAGAATGCGGTAAATCTGGTTCATGAAGGTGGGCACGCTATCATTGTCAGCAAAAATGGCTACTGGTCTACCGGCCTTCGGGGGCGATGGAAGAACAAGTCCCCCCTCAGTTCTTGATGTGTGGGAATCTGAGCAAGACAAATACAAGCAGTCGCTACGGGTTCCAGTGGATGTATGAATCAAACACGGGGTAATAAAAACGTTGGTTTTTCAGTTCAGCCTCCCGATCCACTCGAAGCGTGCCAAATTCAACTAACGTGGCCCGTTGTTGTCGTGACCAGTGGGATGTTCTGTGAGCCGAACAGTCGGTTTTTGGTTAGTATTTTAGGGTTTATTCGTGTCGACAGATTGAACGGAGAGGGAAGTGAACACTGTCGTCCTACAAACATAAGTCAAATTGCATAGGAGAACAAACCAGATAGAATTTAAGGGGTTCATATCACTGACTTGTGCTTACTTATGTCTTTTAGGATTGGACGTGTGAAGTGGCCACAATCTATCATTTTTCACTCGTGCCTTTTCTCAACTTTGTTTGTATCAACCCAGATCCGACTACAACCTTCGTGTTCATCTTCGTACAACCAGTCCAGATGGTCTGGTTCTGTTAATGATCGAACTGCCGGATACAAAACAGTTCAATCAACAGTTTAATAGCCAGCGTGAACTCACTATGGTCGCCGTCCGTAAGGGTCACATTGAATTAAGTGTGAACACGATCTTCGGTTGGTTGAGCGCGGAGTCACCTATGAGAATCACAGGTCAAGCAACCTCCACTCTACTCCAACTTCGATCGTCCAGTTCAGTGAATGATGGAAGATGTCACGTGATACACATAGTCAGGTAGGTATAAGCAATGAGCAAAAATGATCTGAACTGAAGCATCAAATTTTATCACACACATACACACACAATTCATCAATGCGTCAACACATTTTTACATCACACACTCTAAGCTTGATCGGGTACACACTGTATTTGTTGCTAATGGTACCTTACTTTCACTGGTAATCCGGTCGACTGTCTACAGGGTGCAGGCACCTTGATGTCGAAGTTTTGAGTACAGACAGTTGGTTTCTATCGGTTAGTTCTCTCTCCTCTTTCTTTGTTTCTCCTGGAGCTTGCTCTTTCCTTCATGATAGTTAAGGAACTACGGGCCACGAAGGTGTTACCGTTTTTGACGAGGCAATCCAGTTGTAATCCAGTTGCAATCCAGTTTGTAACTCTAACGATAAACGGACATTTGGATGCTTTGCGCCTGTACAGATTTGAACTAAAATCGAGTTGAGTGGAAGGTATGGTGGTGGTTGTGAAACTTTTGCTATCGACTGTTGGGGAAAGATGTGACGGATGTTGAAACGTATACTGCACAGGTAGTATAATTACTATAAGTAATATTAATAACAAGTAATAATTAGTAAGTAAATCTTTCAAACTACTTATTAACGACACAGTCTCCATACCCAACAGTGACGTTGATGGGTTCCAGCGTGAACTGTTTGAGAAATCCTGCCGCGCCAAGCGATCTCCTGGATCATTTGGTGGATTCCATGTAAGATGGTGGGATGGGTGGATAGCAGAGTTTATATATGAAATTCCCGAGCTCCTGATGTGGCTTCGTAGCTCAGCAGCTGGTAGAGCGTTTGTCGCGTTGAGGCATGCTGTTTTTGTTGCTGGTTCGAATCCACAATTGGGTCTCATCTAAAATCATAAATCCGCCAAGCTACTTATTAGTAATACATTTATATGGGTTTGATGGGGGTGGTAAATGACATACTAGATGACATTATTATTCAGTCAATAGTTTGTGTGGTTTGAGTCCGGAGACTTAGTTACAAAACATTGACCACGAGAGTTTTACGAAGTCTATGTATGCGGTCATTCTATCCTGGGTTTGTGTACACGGCCGTGGGAGGTTCAGTGTTTTGATTAACCGTTTTTGGGCGCACAGCAGTGGCGAGTGTAGGCGGATTGCAGTGACCTCTGTAACTGATGGTATACGAACTTTGACCCGCTTCGATTGGATTCCAGATATTCCATAGATTGGCTTGAACGAATCGGTCGGATTGATCAGGTGGTTTGACTCGATCAAATGCGTGGCGACCGCAGACGAGCAGAGCCTTATTGATGTTTGTGTTGATGTTCCCGAATGCATTCGGATATTCGTCGTGTTGTGCAGTCTATGTAGCCTCTTCCACAAGAACAAAGGAAACGGTAAACACAAGAAGAGGCGACATGAACAGGCAATATATCTTTCAACTGGGAGCGCAATACTGGTGTGGATGTAAACTGAACATGTGATTGATGGCTACATTGAGTATCTTGGTTACGCTTTCAGCGGCACCATTACCCTTGAAGGGAAGGAAATATAAACAGACTTTTTGGTTTCAGTTTGTGGTTTGTCTACCTTAGTGCTTATTAGCATATTCTTATGAATAAAGTGCTCTGGATAGCGATTTTCAACGTGTGTATTATATATAAACCGTCTTTCCTCTTCAATGGTATCGTTCGAGAATGAGTAATCGGTTTTTTCTAGAATGACGATTCTAGCGCCTTGGTCAGGTCTGGATATTATTATATTCTCATTCTGTCTCAGAGAGTTCAGTGAAGCCAGATGCTCCCTCGTCAGTAGGCTTCTAGCCATTGATTTTCGGGTCAGATATTGATAACAAGCTTACTTTAAGCACCTCAACACTAACAGCTGACGATGGCTGGAGGCCAATCAATTGATCAGAAGGGTTTTCAAATTGATTTTCTAAGTCTAACTGTCTAAATCTACTCTTAGGAGAACAGAACCTCGGTCCTAGAGAAACTACTTCAACAGCAACTTTATCCAAGAAAAACGAAAGAAATTATGCATTTACCGCTCAGGATTTCTCGGGAATTCAGCCTTGCGTCTGATTGAATTGAGTTGCTTTCGCAGTTCTAATGTCTTTCTTCCCCGTCGTTCGGCCATATTCCGATGAATGCATTTCTCTAACTAATTCGCTTCACTGGAGGTAGCTGCGTCAGTATACCCTCAGATTGAGCCACACGAACAACGGGCCACTCTAAGTGTTCAAGCAATAGTTACCTTAAAACCACATTTAGTTTGCACCAGTCAACTTCTCAAACTACCCAGCATAAATATAACAAGTTTATCAGAAGGCTCAGGGACGTCGGTAACGTCAACTCGGTTGAACCCGGAACTGAGAAAAGATAGCATGAAAGATACTCCGTACCCTTTCGAGAATACCGAATAATCTGAACACTTCTTATCAACTCCCGGGTTGGATAATGTCAGCTACCGCTAACGAACCCTTGTCAATGAGCAAGACTCGTGATTCGAGCGGAGATTATGTTTGTGAAAACTGTCCTCAGCAAACACTATTTACAGACCAGCTAACCAGTGAACCTCGCTTACGTAATTGAGGAAATTACATCGGTAACATTCTAAATTACCTTGAACGAATAGTTTTAACCCGCCAGTTTAATGCCATCTATCGAAAACGTTTTGACAAACTTACAAAAGCTGCTCGTGACATTGAATGGATATGATGATTGTTCAGCCGATTCAATCATTAAGTGTACACTACCGTCGCGTTTCCGTAATCAGTTATCGTCGCTTGGTTTTGTATTCACTCAGGAGCGGAGGACGAGTGGCACTCATTCTTGATAACCATATGGTGTCTGGAGAATTTCTTCATCACGCCAGAAACTTCCGTAGAAAAAACCAAATATATTTGGGTAAGTCTTTGAATACATTTAAGGAGAACCTTCGGAACGTCAGTTTCAGCTTCGTTTGATACGTCAAAAACTTTAGAAAAATGTGATGTGTTACGAATTTCTAACGTGAATCTCATACACTTCCTTTTTCTTTCAGGGGGTGCATTTCTCAGTGTAACAGGGTTACCTTGGGAATATCAACAAAACGTGACAGCATGCATCGCAGATCTGTTCGTCAGTGAACAAGAAGTTTCCCTACTCGACTCCTGGGACGAAATTCACGGTCCAATCAGGCAATGTAGCTGAAGTTCCACTCTGAGAACTAATCGAAAACAAGCATATCGAAACATGTCGCAGAATTCCTCTTCACCCACCCCAGACGTTCAGTGTTATGTTCACAATCGGCTAGTTATCCGTTTTTTTATTAAATGCATTTTATGGACTTATTCTATATTCGTAATCCCTTATCTTATATGCCGCTTGTATCATAGGCTCGGTTACCATGACAGTCAAAGTAACCCGGATCAGGCAATATCCGAAAATATTGTGTCCCTCCTTCTTGTTCATCAACCGATGCGGTTCAGTTTATCATCATATCGCTTACAGACCAATTAGTAAACGGATCGTTTCTTATTTATGATTTGTTTCTCATTACCGCGCCGTTTCATTGGAGTTCCCTGTCTACTGGCTCGTTTTCTTAAATCTAAGGAACCAGATTTTTCGAACGTTCCTCTTTCCCACACACAATCGAAACTTGTACATGCGACTTGTAATTCTGCTTATTCCATGCTCATGTCGTGTTTTTCAACCCATATGAGCATAGTGTAGATCGCTTTATTATCAGAATTGTGAAACCAATATAACTGCCAAGTTTTACTACGCATGTAGTCAGTCTCCCGGTCTGAAAGCGGACAGCAGAAAGCCACCTCAACAACCACTTGTCTGTAGGTCATGTTGGCTTACAGGCGGTGTGTTTACAGAGGATAAGTGCCAAAGTCAACTGACCAAACATGGAAACAGTAAACGAGATAGACGAAGCGACAGTCTGTGACAGATTGTTAAATCTGTTAACCTATTGAAACCAGACTTGACCGTGACCTGAGCGCTGAAATGTTCGGATGACGTTTACCTACAGTCTTGGATACGATCGGTAGTCAGTTGATGTTTTCCGATAACCAGGTAAACTAACAGAATGCCAACATTACCTTCAGATAATCGTTGCGGTACCAATCTAGAAGGCAAATGGTCAGTGGCTCTGCCGTCTCCAGACGGAAACGTCATCAAACACGTCACCTGGATTCACACCCTATACCACTGATGGCCTGTTTGCAAAACCTTTAGTCACATCGGCGAGGAGTTCCATGCTCACAAATAATTAGCCACGTGCCTATCTTGGTGGGTTAAGTATTTAAAGCGCCCACACCAATCAGACAAAAGTTTTAGGATAAACGGCACAGTAAGAGTAGTTTATTCTCCAACTCGCTCGTTCGTCTTGAGAAATGTAGCGAGAAGGCGTCCAATAAAGCACAATCTTTATTGTCCAAATCGCCAGTCACATGCAACACGCGCTCTCTCGTTTATGAGTCATAATTCCAACCCGCAACACCTCCCCCCGGTTTCCGTTCACACGTCGTGTGCACTTCTAACCGGTTTACGTGCGTGACCGGCGCCTTCTACCGGGGGGTTTTCTGCCTGCCATCCCTCGTCTGTTTGTCCGATTTCTTTGCGCGATGGCTCGTCCGGCCGCTTGTGCTGTCCGCCATCCACCCAATGTTGGCCTTGCCCGTAGTCCAACATCGTGTCGAGATGTTCCTCTAAATGTTGGAAAAACCACGCCCCCAATCTGGCCGTCTGTCGTATTTCGCCTGCCCTGCCTCGCCCGTTGGTCCGATCCAGTCGAGCGATGACTCATCCGGTCGCGCACGTTGTCCTTGATCCGATCGCGGCAGGTTTTCGAACGTACCACCCCACCCTCCGCGTTGAGGTATTCGGCAGAGCGCTCGAAAACTCGCACCTCCGACCTGACAATCCACCACAATAGGACCAGTCCCTATTGGATTCACCTTGAACTTTCAAAGCTTCACGCACTGGAATATAGCTAATTGGATTCTGACCCTACTTTTGTTGTTCAAGGCGTGCTTGGAGTCGGCGATGATTTCAGCTAGCTGGTTGTGGTAAGCACAACAGCCCGTACCGATTGCATACAAGATTTCTCTAACAGTAGCGGAGACTCGTAGCATATTAGCAAACCACTATGGTGTGTGCCGTTCGGTTGTCGATCCATCCTGTTATTGCTCAACTACCATTTATAAGGCCTCTAATTTCACAGCCGATGGCTCGAGTAACAGAGCAGCACTGGTTGGATCACTCAGTATGAAAACGAACACCCTGAGGCACCACTCGCCGTTGCCACTGGCAATTAGAACAGCTTTCAGGGGAAACAAGCACTGATGATATCACGGGCCACAAATCCTTGACCGTTTTGGTACGCAAGGTTGGAGGTACTCTCTGCCAGATTGAAGATAGTGTCACTATTTACATACCTGATTGAGAGCAATTCCGAACACAACAACCTGTTGCAAACAATGGGTTTGTCGACCATTCCTCATTCCCCCTATCTGATGTTATGTTTGCAGCTGTTATAATCTACATTCTCTGAGACGGGGCATAAGGAATACTCGACCGATGGGAATGGGTTTGGGATCACCCGATGTCCGCACTTAAAACCTATTATTCACGCCAACATTTTGTGTCATGGACGGTGCTTCAATATTTTGTCTATGACAAAATTGGACAAAAATGGTGAGTAGACAGCCTTGATGTACCCCGCCGTTGTTGCTGAAGTTGTCAGACAGGTCAGTGTACACCTCAACATCAGCCGAAACATGGCGGTGAAGCGCCCAGTGTACGGTCACACACTTGAAAATAAACCAAATCCCCGACTGCTCATTAGTAATCCAAATGAAGTTAGAAAAACTGAATGGTAATGCACGAATCGACAATATCGACCAGGTCCAATTGGTGCAAGGTGCTGACTGCCTATAGTTTTCCATTCCAGGAGCAATAACTTGAATGCGCCAGCGTACTTGTTTTCTGTAAGTTATGCCTGGACTAATCATCCGCTGAATTCCAGTAATTTACCTTAACCGGACGGCGTATGCGTTCCCTGACAAACAAATGAACACCGGCAGCAAAGTCCTGACAAGAACAGGGGACGGCCCTCTCTTTTGGAAAATAGATCTGCGCGTTTGCACTCGCTTCCTGCTATCAATTATCTGGATGATCTCCGCTTTATACCGGTGACCTCTTGACTTACGAATTTCCTGATAATGTT
The DNA here is from genome assembly GCA_008508345.1 of Paragonimus westermani. NCBI lineage: Eukaryota > Metazoa > Platyhelminthes > Trematoda > Plagiorchiida > Troglotrematidae > Paragonimus > Paragonimus westermani. The sequence goes on along the minus strand of QNGE01001804.1, from coordinate 20,787 downwards.
ACAGGAACTATACACCGTCCAAAGAAAAAGCGGGCTACGTAGTCAGTGTGAAGGTGATCTGGGAAAGCTACATTCGCCTTCGTGTAGTGCAAACGCGTCGGTCCGTCTTCAGTGATGATTAATGCAACAATATTTCTCTACATACCGTCCGTAAGCTCCATAGTCTACTTCTGATTGTCTGCCATCACTTTTTGACAAGCATTGGCCTCAAGTATAAAAGCGTTCGCAGATCCATGTTCCGGAAAACCATTTGGTAAAGGTGATATCAAGGAGGTTCCGTAGGGTTGTGCCAGGCGGTCGAGGGGCCCAAAGCAAGCAACCAACAGAGCGGAAGAAATTGAACGTTTACGCAAGATGAAGTCAGTGGATTGTGGTGGCACTGTCTTATTGAAATACCTGGTAATTCTGGCAAGAAGACATTGGGGGTAAATGTTCTTACAGCTCGAATCAGACAGTATGATCTAACCATGCCAATTGTTAGTAGTCAGACGAATGTGCGGATTGAAGTATTGAAATAACTGGAATATGTGTAATAACGAGCCTTAGAGAACAATCAGACGAGAAATGGTGTTTTTCACGTACAAGGTTGTCTTTGGCAGATGCTACGCTCCAGTTTTTCTGATTGTCGTGCCGTTCAAACATGACACCTGTTTCGATCTGTTGAATAAACAGTTTTTGCCATGGAAAAAATTGGGATCAAGGATTTCGTGGCCTCAGCCGTTCGTAGAGGTGTCAGAAGCTCTTTTGGGGAATCGGAGGATGTGACCAAAATCGTCGGAGTTGAAACCGACTATGTGAAGCTGGCAACCATGAAGACGCTTCTCGACGAAAAGGCAAAAGCGATTCTGAAAGTGAGTATCTTATTCGCGTTCAAGCGACTGAGGCCCAGAGTTCTGGATGAATTACTCAATGCCATTGACCACGGAGACGATATCAACTATAACGCAAACGAAACAAAACCTACGATGTGTCTCATTTGCTTTGCAAAGAACAAACGTCGGTTTACAAATAAACAAGTCACAATCACGATTAACGAAATGAAACATGGCATCACTCAGTCAAAGTTGATTAAGGCTTTGCCAAAGAAGCTAATTTTCATCAGAGGAGATTGAGGCAATATCTGGGTTGTTTCTGGTTTTTACGGCCGTCCCATAAAAACTGTAGACTTGAGGAACTGCTTGTATGAACTATTGGAGACTTGTCAGTTATACTGGTCGGAATGTCAAACATTTGTCAAAATCCAGCAGCTAGTACCGAAAGGTCCGCTGACCTCAACATTAATCGTAGCTAGATAGAACACCAGAGTTGCAACAGATTCGAATGACAAGGGGATGCGGATAACAATGAAATGTGGAAGAGGTGTGTAGATGTGTTGGTTGGGTGCTAACTACAGTCAAGCACAATTACTCATGGACGGAAAAGCTGTCTGGCGGCTGTTTGGGCTATTGTAAAATGGGGATCATGTTTGTTGCGTCAACGTTGCCGCGTGACCACGGATCCTTTGAGTGGGATAAATGAACGAAGGACCCTCTAAAACTTCTTCGTTAAGTCTTCTGACTGGGAAAACTACTCTCCCAATCTACTCCCCTACAAGCAAACTACAAGGGAATTTCCTACAGAGGCTGCTGGAGTTAGTAGCGCTGATCTAGAACGGTTAAAGCTAATTCTGTACAAAGCCTATATGAAGATTCGATCTTCTCTAAAAAAATCAACGGAAAAACGTTTGGCAGATACGGGTAGTGTGCGGATAAGTTTTCAGCGTGCATCCCCTCCCTGAACGAGTGAACGGTTACCTGCAATGCTTCATAACTCCGACTAAAGTGAAACCAATGGAGTTGTGATCATCAGCCATGCCTCCAAAGTACAAAAGTCTGGGTTTAACCTGCGTTCCCGAACAGAATGTAGCTGATTGCGATGAGCTCCAAGCAGTGGGCAAAACCTTGGTTTGATTCTCCTTTTCGAACCGAACCAATGATTTCATTTGAAATGTGAAGGCGAGAATCAAACGCGATAGGTGCTGAACTGACAAAAATGAGCTGCGCACAAACAACCTAGGTAGGTGAATCTCAGCGTTAAGAAGGAGAATGAGTGATGGAAACGGTGGGTGGTAATCAATTAAGACTGGATGACGATGGCCACTGATAATGAATTGTTTGAAGAGACTTTAGTAAACCTGGCGAGTTAACGCGGAAGTGGTGTAGCGGAGTTTGAGGGATATTTTGGGAACATTAGTTATGGATGAAGGTCTTCTGTCAATAATGTTATTCATGCAGGGGGCGTACAAGTTGTAACGGATATATCAGGTAATGCACAGACCGCTTACGAAAAGTGGCCATTTTGCCCTACCAACCAATAGCGTAGGGTCCAGTGAGGAAATCTTGCTTGCTTCCCAGGCCGTCCGCGCGTTACCCTACAATGGTGTACTAGGTCTTAAAAAGTAACCATTCTCATTATCAAACCTGTCGCGCTAACGACCATTAATACGGTGTAGAGTCTTCAAAGCTCACCAACGATGTTGTCTTGAGAACTGTTCAAGAGATCCTACCTGAGCACTTAACTTCATGGATCATTTGGTTGATTCCATACGACACAGTAGGTTGAGGAGATAGATAAGTCCAAACGTTGAACTTTATAAGTTGCCGGCATGGTTTCGTAGCTTAGGTGATAGAACGTTTGCGACATATTTCTGTCGCAAGTTTGAATCCAACCGAAGCCCATGCCTCATAACCGAGTCTCCTTTAAAATCCTCGTGACTAACAACACCCCGCGCCGACACCCAGACTTTTGTTACACTACGTTACAAAAAGTCCCGTTGTTGTCGAACTGAATGAAACCATCGTCTTACTAAGAAAATGTATTCGGCATTCCTTTATCCATTACGAGCATGATGCGGACGACTCACCGCCTTTCCCAGATATCATAACCGTCAAGCACTTCGGAGACCAATTAACCAGTCCGTCCACTGGAAAGCCACACGACGCACTCCCCTTCATTCATGCCCACGGCTTAAGGAATCGGTTCAGTGTGTGGGTGTTTTTTCAACCAGCGAGGAAATTACACAAGACGGACTGTTTAAAGTTTGAAAAGGAGCTCCTAAGAAATGTTTCATTTGCGAATGGGTAACCGGTCAAATTGGTTGAAGCTCGCCGCACCAAAGAATTAAATGTTCATAAACCTTCCTTGCATAGACCACAATTTCAACGATGTAAACAGGAGGTTGAAGTCAGCTGCTGGTTGTACTCATCCTGCTGCGGAATCGAGTCTTTTGTTTTACATCCGCTAGATTGGTATTAACCACCCTGATAGTTCTTCCCATGAAAACTGCCTTTCGGACCATTCATCAGCGCAACTGTAGTTGCAGTGAAGCATACATTGGCGGAACGGAAAAATGCAGCGAAAAGCAGGATATATCTTCAAACGACGATTGCAGGGGATGACGTAACACAAGTCGGTATCTCAACACCAGAGCTTGGATCTGGCATATTCTATCACAAAACACTTGATCGCAACACGGTGTGAGGTTGATTCTGTCAATTCGTTTCGCTCCCCGTACGCAAACGCAATCCCAAGATGTCAGCGTGCCCCGAAGCAACATAGACCAAACGTCACATACCGGCTCATTGTCATGCTGCCATGTTCAAAACCTACACAACAGAGTATTTTACATAATTCACTGATGAAAATGAACGAAAGGTTTTCACCTTGAGGTGCATATGTTCTTGCTGGTTTAGCGAACTAGACGAAGACTTGACGATTCGAAGAGTAATTATGGGCAAAACAGGAAATTCGGAAAAATGACAGTAAAAAAAACCGAGGGCCAACCCATAAATGTGTATTTTTTTCCATCGTCCAACTTGCGTCCGTAAGGCGCAACTCAAAAACACGTTCGCTAAATCATCATACGACATGAGTACATTACACCCGAGAAGCCTGTGCGAACTGAAAGCTGAATACCACCTCAAACAGCAGTAATCAGTGAAGGTAGGTCGGGTGTAATTCTGCTGTGTCACGAGAGGTAATGCTTAGCGGTTTGGAAAAACATAGCCATCAGTCAAATGCAGCTGAGCACCCGGAAGATCGTTGAGCGACATGAGAGGACATGGCGTACCGTAAGCCACTCTTTTACGGGCTCAGTTTCACACACAGGCAACGGTAAAAGGACGATCAGCTTAAATGGTAACCAGGCGAGGACTTTCAAACGGTGTCATTATTCAGGATCAAAACAATACTTCCAAGTAGAGAGAGCAGTAAAGAACTAGCCTTGGCTGAATTGTTGTACGATGAGCGGGTTGATTCCCACCACTTATGAACGCATCAAGCGTCCTATACAGTAAGGACTAATGTCTTACAGAAATCCAAATAGGAACGCGCGTACTGGCATCATCTTCAAAAAGACGAGGTGTGCTTCTGTGGGAACACCGGTGAAAAGTGATCAACGATCTCTGGACAATAGGTCTTTGGAGCATGGACATCCGATAAGTTCGCAATTCGGCAGCAATTTTAGTGTTCAGGGAGACCTTCCAGTTGGCTCGTTTCGAAAATCATTACGCTCAGGATCGCATCTCCTTTCCCTCACTGTGAACTGAACTCCGGCCCAAGACCCTATAGGGCTTACACAGGTCACCATATATGGATGAGCAGCCACAACTGCTTGTGAATAGGGCTCAAATTGTCTGATTCCCTCTAGAGGAGAGAAATAATAAATGTCCCGTTTACTCTAATCGACAGCCACATGATTAAGAATTTTCATCAACAGAAAGCAACAAACCTGTCGAGGAATGAAGTGATTACCAAACTCCTTAAGTCCTTCGAGTTCAGCAACGAAAATACATACATTAAAACGGTGTTCGTTTTTAATGTATACATTTAACACGTAAAAGTGGTAAACGTGCCACAGTATCGGAAAAACGCAATGTGTAGGGTGAAGGAAGAAGCAAATGCACACGGAGACTCACAAGACAAGCCCCATTGACTTCTGTTGTTCATCATATCAGACAATGTCCTTAACCAAAGGTGTTCAGTGTCCTTTAGACCCCAGTCAGGAATTCAGGAGCGCCCAACTTAAAAATGCCTTCACACATAGAGCCAAATTCATTTACTAAACATCCGGCTGCCATTTCCAGCCTAATCCAGTGCTGGCACGATGTGGCAAGCAGAGTTGGCGTTCGTGAAATGTAGACGAGCCAACAAAGCCTATCAGACGAGATCAAAGTACTCAGGGGCCGGTAAGATCCATCTGTTTCGACGAATTTCGTCACTGCTAACACGGTGTCACCACATGCCGCTAATGCTTTGGAGACACTGACGGTTAAGAACAGATACTCTATGAACATCCTCCGCGCGAATGGACCAGGTTTCGTAGCCATCCAACAGGATTGCCCTTATGATGGCATTGTACACTCGGCGGTTCACAGAAGGACTGAGGTCACACTGAAGCCACAGACAGCGTAAGTTAGCAAACGGCATCCGAGCATTCGCTATACGATTTGTGATACCACCAGACATTCCACCAACGCTGATACAACTCCTAAAGCACATACACTTCTCGACCGTCTCCAACGGCTCACCACCAAGGATGAAGGCAGGCACACAACCTTGTCAAACTTGCAACAGTATCTTGCACTTAGGAAGTGCGAAGACCATACCAAACTGACGAACTGAAGACCCTATTTTGTCTGAGATGTTCTGGGTTCTCGGCGAGCCCTCACAGATTAGGGCGATGTCGTCTGCATACTCTGAGTCGAGTGCCTGGGAGCAAACCAAAACTGTCATACTCGCAGTTTGTTAGGATACATTTTAGGATAAAGTCCGTCAATCCAGGATGTCCAGTGCACCCTGCGGGAGGTTGTAACGGAAGCAGCACAGAATTTTGAAGGCCCACCAACAAAGACGGATTTGACGTGGTAGATCTGGCCAACCAGGGAGTCCGAGATCGGCAAGACTCTTGAAATACACGTCACCTGTTGCCAACAGCCGGTGACCAAATTGGTTCACAGGCCCCTCGAATGGAGCCCAACCACTCAAGGTACCCGAAAGAGCTTGCACATACGCTGAGGTCAGTAATCGCCGAGATAATTGGTGCGCTTTCCTCGGGAGTTGTCAACGGTTGACGGAGACTGGAGATGCCAGTACGTCATACCGACGGTATGTTGTGGGAGCCTATATGCTCTCGTTGGGGCACTTGGAACCCCTTTGTAGCGCCATGTCGCAATACTGTCAGAGCTTGCGGCATTTCACAGAAGACTTGGCCGCCAACCGTGAATACGCTACGGTCTGGTAGTACTACCGCTCACTGTCCGTGACTGGTTATTTACCCAGAGAACTCCGTTTATTTTGTAGTTAGTTCCCACGTGAAAGGCCGTTCTCCAATCCGCAGAGTGGAGACGTATCTGGTGGAGCTGAGTTGGCTCACCTGTCTATCCGAGTCCACATTTACGCCCTTACATGTTAGATGTGTTGCTGACCTATTGTTTGTGCGAAATTTCTAGTAAAAGTTTATGAACTCCAGCATCGGACTGAGAGACAATGAACGTCCACTGTTCTATAATGGTTTGGTGCGAACACTTGCATATCCACGATAAACCTTACAAAGCAGTTTTGTGCATGCGGAAGTCACTGGAAAATATGTTAGAGTTTTATGGGCCCAATCGTGATAGTTTTTAATACTGTACGTTCTGGTGCCTACCCTCTCTTGCATTTAGACCCATCCTATCGCGTACAGGATGCGTCAAGATGATGGCCCAGCCTTCTCTATTGTCATAAGACAACGTAAAGTGCTTTAATAACCGCCTTGCCCGATTTTGACAAGACGAACTCTTAAAATGTCTACTAAAGTTTTCCAGTCTAGGAACCACGTCCTCAACGAGACGTTTCAATGTGAAACAAATATTGTTACTTGGTTTGTTAGGGTTGTGTATATGACGTGTAATGCAGAGGTCACCGATATCAATGAATACACGCGATTGCTGGAATTCAACGTTAGCATATTTTGTGGTTCGAGGACACCTAATGGGTGTCCAGGAGTCAAGACAAGTAACCCGTCCAGTGCGGGCTACTAGCACTGTTGATGCCGCCTAAATAAATGACCCCCGGAGATCCCATCGAGACCGCCGGAATACAATATTCCAAACAGATGATGAGAGTATGAACTTATAACAGCTGAGATAATTCTCGAGAGTATTCTTCAGACTCACTCACTTCTGTGTTATGTGCCCGATGTAACAATCCGCTCGACAGTAAAACGCCATCCCATGTAGTAATCGTACCCAACTGAACATCACACCTCCAACGAGCCTCTTTCTTACTACTGTTGTGGCAAACGAGGGTTCGAGCGAAAGCACCACGTGATGAGGCTCTAATTCAGAGATACAGGCACGAACGTTTGAAATCAGCTGCAATTCACGGAATGAGACTCGGGGAAAATGGATGAACGTATCCGCAAATTATACCCATATTCCATGCATCACGTATTAACGTTTATGGTTCGGCTGTCTATTGCGACATGTTCGCCCTTGCATTCCTGTATGACTCTTGATCCTAACTCACCCGACTGGTTATCCTAGTGAATCAATCTATCCATTATGAGTTAGCCTAACGGTCTTTCAGTTGATACACCTAGTGGTAAGCGCAACGTAACACACTTCCGACGTACATACATTAGTGGCCCGTCCGTTGTTCACCAAATGCTCATAGAACACCCGCTTCGTCTGATAAAAAGCAACCTAATCACAAATTGAAAAGACAATTACTGGAGAACGAGGCCATAGGGGTAGTCGAATTCAACGTACCACTAAAACACGAATGAAAGAAGTGCATGCAAAAATTACGGTAATTTATTTACAAAATATATTACATTTGATTTGTACAAAAAAGAAATCCATCCGATAATCTGAAGAAGAAGAAAAACCAGTGCGAACATAAAAAACACAGAATAGACGAAAGAAACATTGAAAGAATCAGAAAACGTCACTGGCAAATGTGGCATGGTCTAATATAAAGTGCAGCAAACAGATGTGTAATGCTATAACAAAATAAGGGTTACGTATGAGCCCGGTATGTTATTAAAATCTAATCAAATGACAGTATTTGAAGTAGCCAGGAATTCAACTCAAGATGATGCATAATTTCTATTGGAAGGTCTAGGATATCAAACACCAATGCCCAAAGGTTACTATCATCGGTAACAATATGACACATAGATGTAGACGCTTACATATCATACACTCATAAATGACCCATTAGAAATAAAACAGGAAAAAGGGACTTGACCTGATTCTGAAAAATACTACGTCCAGACTCAAATATTCGACATCAAAGGTGGTCATGTTTACCAAACAAACCATCCGATTGCACGTGATAATGACCGACATTTATAAGACTGCGAATTTTCTGTGTGCCCTCTTATTAACTGCACTCAATTCACAAACGACCGTCATACGAAATCAACAAACATACCACAGAGCACAATCAACTCCCACTTCTCATAGCGATTTCATCTGAAAAACACACGAGTTAACAGAAACTTCATACAAACAAAAAGGACCAACGACTATCCTAATTTGAATCCGATAAATCATCGGCCAATCGCTCTTACTAGCCACAGAGTAATGCTAAGCTAACGGTCGCCCTATGCATATGATTTAGGGGATGCTATTGTGACCACAGGTGAACACAGTTGGCAAAGAGGGTCCCAATCTTGGAAAATAAAGTTTCCATCTTTTAATTGATGTTACTGCTTACTGATGCATATTTTCAAACCGGTCCTTCAGTATACAACCGGTTACATTAATAATTGTATTCATCTGTCGGAAACAGCAGAAAAGATGATTAATCCATCTATCTCAATTGAAGTTTCTATTCATAAGACCACCAGTTCTGTTTCAAACGACCATGGGTCTTGGGGCTCTCGGGTCTTAGCGATACAGATTTCGGTTCAAAACTCAATCAGGTCACCTTTTTCAGATGAGTTCAAATAAAAAGAAAACCATATATGTGGTGCTGTTTTGAGGTGGAACACATCACGTAACTAGTTAATTGATATTTTGTCCATTTTTAGAGGTCTTTTGTATACACTGATCTAGATTACCCACCGATAGAGAAGTGGACTCCTGAGGGGTTACGATAATGATTCAACATGGAAGCCTGCAGTACAATTCAGTCTCTGTCAAACTGACTGTCTATCCTACAGCGGATGCGTAGCACCCGATTTGCGGGGGTGCAAAAACATGGACAGTCATCCTTAATTGCGTAATGATATTACTAATAATGATAATAACGTTAAACAAATGAATTGTCGGACGGCTTACCTGCCTATTCATCGGTTTAGTGGGATTAACTGAATAGATCGGTCAGCGGAAGTTACGTGAATCCGAGCAGTGACCTCCTCCGGTTTGCTAGTCACAAGAGTAACAGAAGAATTGGTGACTAGTGACGCGCGAGGAGGAGCCTCGGAACCTTGGTTAGTAGGGTTTTGATGATGGAATGGAGGGTGTGCGGAAGTTTGGCTTGTCGATCCGGTGGGGGTAGCGGACGCACAGCGATTGACGCCATGTAGACAAGCAGCCATGCACCCGTATGCCACACGATAATCTTCCAACGTGGTACCTAAATTCTGTCGCGTACGCCAATCAGTCAGCAAAGGGGCCAATTTCTGGATGAGTCCGTATGAAAAGAATGAAAACTATGTAAAAGTGGCCGGCAAATAAAAGTGAGCAGAAAGAAACGGGTTCGGTTATCCATTGACCAACAAGCTTTTTATCGTGTGCTAAACGGGGTCATATATACATTCTAGAGAGTCGCATTTGTGAACGCACACTCCAGTCACTGTCTGTCAAATAGGCAGCTCAAGTTCTGATGTGACATTGAAGTAGAGATGTTGGTAGCTGCAAGTCACACTAACACTTTCAAACAATCTAAACTCAATTAGGAACCGTCAGATCAGTCACAGCTGGAACCGATGACCGTTATTAGTGTCGACTGTGATCATTTTTATACAACAGGAGAAACTAACGAAATGTGCCAAAATTACCGTCATCATGGATTTCAGAGAATCAAACGAACGTTGGTCCGCCGGAGAGAGTCGATTTGGAGGCGTAAAGTTCACGACCGGATCTTCATGAGAGTCCGTTGAAGATTGCGACGGTTCCACCAGCGTTGTCAGGCGTTGGCACAGTGCAGGCAATACTGGAAAAACCAACACCCGCATCGATTGCGGTCCAAATTCATCAAGAGTCACGAGGATGCCGTACAGCGTGTTCATCGAATGAACCGCAGTACCCAGGCTGGGACCGTGTTTGTCCAACAGATCACGTTTTCGTAGTTCCAAAGACCCGTTCATATCCGACGAGCCGACAAGTCGTGATTCAGGCTTCTCTGTGTCCGATGTCGATGTGACGGAATCTGCATTAGTCCCATTGATCCAATTATGAAGCGCACGGCATAATTCTCGAGTGACTCGGGTGTGTAGCTGATTGGTCGACGTGTTGTAGCTGACAGCAGGTAAAAAAACAATTTAGACTGTTGGTAGTCGACTGTACGTGAAACGAACCTCGCAAGGAATGTAACATCGGGGTATCAGACCGAGTTATAGGCAGTGGGAAGCCAAATTTCAACGGGACAATTTGTGATCTTACGCACCGCGACGGGTTGAATAGCCCGAACGGCAGTTCGGTTAGTCACTGGAGCTGTTGACCACCTCTGACAATCTCAACCTCAACATTGGTGGATTTTTATCCGCCAAGCAAGAACAGCATTGTGTACAAGATCGGTTCACCGAAATGGTGAAAAATATCTAGTTCAGATGGAACCACTCTTTTCATAGTAGACGAAGAACACTTGAGAATCGTAGTGGGAGCAACTTTACACACAACAGTTTGGGCTCTCAGGGGCGATCAGAGTTCCCATTGTAACTGCTCCTCGACATACCACTGCTGTAGAAAAGAGAAAAATGCGACAGGTGCACAACGCACAAACTAACGAAAAGCCATAAACCGTGACGCTGGAAAGTGTATCCACTGCAAATTATTGGAAACCAAATAAACCCAGCTCTCGGTTAAAACATTACCTGAGGCGAAAATTTGATTAAGTACAACAATGGAAATAGGTCTGGACAATAGTAGCGGGCCGACGAGGTTCAAAGATATGTACTGACAACATTATTTCAACGAAAACCACTAGGGTTACTGCACATAGGGCAACCACCTAAATTCACACCTCAAACAAGAAAGCGGATTAAGATCGGTTGTTGGGGTTGAGCTGAACATACGATCAGACTCTGGCATAGACAACCCATCGTGCATGCATAAAACGACTCAAACCATGGAGGATAAAATTACTGAGCCGAGGCGACTATGTGTGACATGTGTGTACGCGAATGACATCGCAAATGCTAGATTGTCAGTCATTTGAATGTGAAAACCTTTCCATCATGACAGTGCAAAGTGAATATCCATTCGCCTGTCCAGAATACTCTATTCCACATAACATTATACAGCATTATTGTCCAATCCTTGTGCTTCTTCATCAGAAGCGACGCACCTACGGAGAGAATCACCATGCTGTCTAAACATCGTCACATTGTGCACAAGAGTGATGAACAGTCAACAGCCTTGTTCACGATATGCCCTGAACAAGTCCCCAAAAAAAAACGATCTTTTCCGCTAGCGGTTATTTTGGATCAACCACTTCACTATCAACATCGTCATCATTATCATCATCATCATTACCAGAACAGTAATACATCAGCGGTTTCCGCGAAATTTCAGTTTCTTTATAACCATAATGAAAAAGCAAGCCCTGGCAAAGGAAAATGACAGGAAAGAGAGGGAGTTCAACTAATACAAACAACTGTTCATACGCAGACATGCAACGTTAAGATGCATACACTCTACAAACAAACAACGGACCCATAATTGAAAGTGGAATGTAATCACCAAAACAACATACTTACGGCCTTCACTTCCCTATGTCACTTCACAGATAACTCAGCCAAACAACATTCAAGCCCCTGAGCCCGATCAGTCGCCATTTCATCCAGCTTTCAGCCGCCGGCGCTGAGTAGCGAGGGTCCTATCATAGAAGACAAACCCAACCTAAAGTGATCAAACTCCCGGTGAACGACCTCATTTCTGTATGCCACGTCATCATCTCCCTACCCCACACCTTACGCCAATCGGCTACGGCATCCGTAAGAAGCGTTGGGTGAAGCGGACGACGGTTGTCATCCTTGGCACACGGCCTAGTCTGTACATACTTAAGGAGGTAACGAATGAACACGACCGATAGGTGTTAGCAAATATTCACTTCCCAAACTCATCGTTGTTTGCAAGCTGGTGTCGCCCGATGACAGCGATCAAACTCAGATATCAATGTCCGGATGACATTGAGTGGCCAAATTTCACAGCTGTATGGTGACACGGTCTTTGTGGTCGTTCTGTACACACGATCTTCAGGTTTCATTAGGGATATTTTATAACAGTGAACACCGCCCTGTTGTTGGATATATGAGATTTTAATTCGTCCTATATACCTCAGCCAAAGCTGATGCACACGAATCAAGCATCAACGATCTCAGTAAGTTCATTATGCAATGTAAAATCTTTGTAATTATGGTCGTCTGACAGAAGTAATCTGTACTTTGATTTCACAGAGCCTACAGTATGATAAAGCACCTAACACTGTTTGAAGGTTACCTAGCCGTCACTGTGGTCAAGATCAGCCTCCAAAAAGATTCACACTGACATACACAGAATGTCGTCAGGCATTCTGTACTTTCATCCACAACTAGGCTGAGCAAAAGTAGAGAAAATTGCCAGTCTTGCTGTAAGCTACTGAAATATTTGCAAAATTAGTCGCATAATCTGACCTAAACTGAACTATGAGAATAAGGTGTAGATATCGTTATATGCCCGTTCGGCGTGCTGTATGCCAACTGGACACAGAAAAGACCATTATAAAGTTAGAACCAAGTGAAATGATCATGGCAGAATCATGTTACCGTGAACCTGATGTTGTAAACTATAAGATGAAAAATTCAATAGAAACAAACAAATATGTACCAACTTCGTTGAGCGACAATGCTCTAATATAGATGACACGAACCATTGCCACAAATGGGATGTTGGACCACTTTTCATCTTGTTCACTAGGCGGCCGTAATGGGATGATTTGGAAGATTTTATGGTTTCTAAAAGTAATCAATGTTATAACACTTTTGCACTACAGCCAGCAACATGAGCGTTAATCATAAAACGAGGGATACGGAAGGGGGGAGAGAGAGAGAGATGGCGCTTAATAGAAACAAAGAGAAAATCAGCGAAGCGTCCGCACCCAGTAGACAAAAACCGAGTTACAAGGGAAACGAGTGCGGCAACTGCAGAGATTTTTACCATTTTTACCTGGCACATGCATTAATTTGGTCACATAACGGCAGCATCCACACCATTGAACCCGATTAGCCGACTTTTCGACTTACATCTTAATTGCTTACTGTGTGAGACTCAGGAGATCCAGCCGAAATTGGCCAACCAATCAATTAATATCTCATTGGGTGATGTGTTAGTTCCATAGGATCGTTTTGCACAAGATAAGTTGCAATTTTGTTTATACAAGCCACAGCAGACAAACTCTGGCCACCTGCTGATAGTTATGAGTAGCACATTATGTCTGCACACTTACTGACTAGATGAGAGCCGCTGGTAGTCGAGTTAGTTAGAACAGGCACTCACACTCAGTTGAAATTAGATGAATGACTAATTTATTTACAAACGAGTGATGATCCAAACGGACAGGAGGGGAAAGAAGTCATCAGGCGCGACCTACCGGTTGCATAAAATGACCAGCTGTTTGGCTGCAAAGTCGCGTAGGGCCCAGTGATTGTCTGTGATCGGTTTGGCGCACAGTTGCCGACTCAGCACGCACGTGATCACGGTGGGCACGAGCAGATGCAAATAGGGTTCCAACGAAATGTGCGCGTTGTCCACCAACGCCTTGACGAGCCGCATCAGGTAAATGAGAATGGCCAGATTATGATTGGTCACATTCACACGAACCTAAGCGCGTAACCGTGGTTGGACGGAAGGACGGAAGAATGGAAGTAAATGGTTGCAATGCCTATGTGGTGACTGCGAAAGCAACCAAACACCTACCGGAGTCCTGTAAAAACGACAGAGTGAGGAAATTATAGCTAGACATTTCTCGGGATGTAATTACTAATACTCCGTTGGCCTGTAAGAACGTAGTCCACCTCGCGGATTCCCAGTTGTATTGACTACAGATAGTAGGACACAAAATAGCAATCACAGAATCGTTTAGGATGTTCACATTCTTGAAATGACACTACTTTCATTGGTTACGTCTGTGATTAGGCTTTTTAAGTAGAGACAGCCTGAAATCTCTGACGATCGAATTACAAACTAGAGCATCAGTCCTAAAACAACTATTCGTTTACCATAGTGGAAGAACAGAGTCAACCGCCTAGGTATGTCACTGAACACTTCGAAAGGAAGTTTTAGATTCAATATCGGTAAAAATGGCCATAGAAAACGCCTAGGCTAACTGTGTTTGTGAATGTGTATCAAAAACTAGTAGTCCGGACTCACTGGTAGCACATTAGCCTGCTCCTTCACGTACCTATGCTGTTATGGACTGGATAAATGATCACCATCGTCCTAACAGGGAGATACCGTCTCTCTAATGGGCACAGTAATCGAACATCTCTCATAATAGTGTCAGGGTCCCCAAATTACGCGCTCAAACTGCGAAGCCCCCTCCTCAATCAACAGAAATCTGAGTATCCTCCAATGTGCAATTCTGTCTCTATTTTCTTCTCGTTTTATGTGAGCTTCATAACAACCACGAAGTATACAGATGGTTTGGTCTGCAGTTTCACAGTAGATGATAGCTTCCCTATCGTTCTGCGAAATGATAGAGTCAAAATGATCAGTTCATCTAACACACGTTTTCTATCGCTCAGTAAGCTCAAATGTGTTCTAGTTTTTATCCCCAAAAGAAAAAAATTATCAGCACCTTCTTCACCAATTGCTCTAACCACAAACTGAAAACGAGACTCTCTCAGAGCTCAGTCCGATAGAAATGTATGGGCAGCACTAATCCGTACACACTTCATACTACAATTGCTTTTACTAAGGTCAGAGGATCTACATCCTAAGTCGTGCGTATTACGGTGTTCTCGAGATAGCATAATACAACGCACCGATTGTATTGTTTGCCAGGAGTTTGCCATGGACTTTTGACGACAGATATTAAACATTTCTCCACATATGTGTCCAGTGTTAGTAGTTATTCGCATTCAGATCAGAATGAAAGATACCCGCACCAAATTTAGTATGAATGAAGTCAAGCAGTTTGGGCGTCGTGCTTAGCATGTTAATGATAAATGGATTGGGAATAACACAGTGTAACGAGCATTAGACTACCTAGTCAAAGTTGACGAGCAACAAAGGTTTCAGGTTTCTGTGCACCGCAAACAAAGCCATTCTGGTCGGTATCTCAACTTTGACTCGTCGCATCTAATCGATATGAAGAGAACAATAGTCAAATCACACGTCAATACAGTGCATAAGATCTGCACTAATGAACTCTCCAAACACAACAGAGATTTCTCATATTAAAGAAATGCTAGCCGTTAATCGCTGTCCAAACGCATTTATTGAGAACACAATTGAGCGCACGTCAACTAAGGAGGACACCAAAACTACCGGAACTTTCAAGTCTACTATGCAAATGCCGTATTGTGAACAAACATCCGAAAAAATTCGCTCCATTCTCTCTGAGTACGCTCTTCGGACCGTATTTCGGTTAGACAATACCTTAGTAGGACTGCTGATGCATCCTTAGGGTCCAGTTTCTATGGGCGACCAGACAGGCTGCGTTTACGAAACCAAGTGCGTGGATTGTAATGCCAGATACATTGGAGAGACAAGAAGACAACTGAAAGTACATGTTACTGAACACAAGAGGCACATGAGGTTTTCTTCCAAAGATATACACAAAAAGCTGATTTACTATGTGAATTTTAGTTAGTGAACAAATACATCCTCGGCTGGAGGTCAGAGTTGTGTGGAGTTTGAGGGTTCTTTTTGTACCAAGCAATGTGCTCCCTGTTCGTGTATTGTTTTCGTGTGCTGGCCATTTTTAATTAAGGGTGGATAGACGGACACTAAAATATGTTGCCTTTTATCTTGCATGATTTCTGATTCATCCAAAATTTTTTTTGGAAAAGAACTGAATGTAAAACTGAGTCAATAAGTCATTATCATTCCACTGAAGATGAAGATGTCGAAAATTCACCTTTCGACATTCCTTAAGTCAGTTCTTCATTTGATATGTGCTGAAACAACCAGAAAGCCTTGGTCATAGGCATGAGGGGCACAGCGATTCGGATTCAAAAGGCAATTATCATGTAAAAAACGGGTGTAAGCACACCCTCGATCCAACCTGATTAGGTAGGTCAATGTTACCCATACACTTTTTATCTCTGTATAAGTTAGGGCTCGTGAAACATTCTTTTAACGACAACTTGCTAAGTATGATGACCTAACGTTCAATACGAGTGTTAAAACAGACAACAACAGCACGGTGGTGGCCTTGACTGGTGACACGGCAGTCTTGTTACCAAAGGTTGCTTCAGCAATGCGTTCACGGTCGTTAACCGTGGTTCACAACAACGTGATACAGCTTTATTTTGTGATACCGGCATACAAAGCGATGTCTCTATCGATTTGTCTGGACTGTTTTCTCTACACTCTCCGAATGCATGTTTGTTTTTAATCATATTTATTCACTGTCTCATCATCAACATCGATTTCAGCTTCGGTCACTAGTGCTGGTGATATGATCTGCGAAGCCGCTGATCCTAAATGTAGTCCACAAAGTGAGAGACTAATGAATAAGCGCAACCGTGTAAAAAACTAAGCAACAACAAAGGAGATTCACGAGGAAGAAAAGTCAGCAACCTTACGAATACACACTCGTTACTGACTGCGCCGCATTACCATATCACACAGCGTTTTCAGCCGGCGATGTGGATGAACATGAACTCTATAAACCTGGCAAGCGGCATTTAACAGCCTCGTTCAGCGGGGTGATCACGGTTTTCACAACCCATGATCAAATCATCGTCTGGCCGTCTTTCGGCTTCTTCCAACCATGAGCAACCACAATAAACAATTTGTGGTGAGGCAGATGCTCTGTCAGAATATGCAACCCAGGACTCAACCACCACAGATTGTGCGTTTTCGTTACTTCGGCTGTCAGTAGCAAACTTGTTTCTACTTAAGTACCGACGAACTGTCGCGATTATCACACCATTTGATCCGAGCCAACTGGAACAACGGTGGTCAAATGTCAAGAGTCTGTATGCATCTTCTACAGGAATGAGCCAAGTTTCCGAATCACGGAGCAAAACGGAGCACATATATATAGTAAAAACCCTGCCTTCAGTTGGCAATCGGGTGTCACCGTGAGGCCACAAATGATGGTTAATAGCAGATACACTACGTCCTTTCGCTATTCTCCAGACACTTTGTCAACAATATTAGAGGCTGATGAGATAACAATATTCCGGCTGGTGAAGTGAACAACAGCTTCAAATGGCCAGCAGAAAGCAACAAACATGGCATCAAAGTCAACCCAACGTTGTAATAACATTACGTCTTGAAGATGTGAACTGAATATTGTGCAGATCAGCCACAATTCAACCGGTGCAGCACGGTTTGTATGCCGCCCACATAAAAATTGAACAGAACGATTTCATTTGTATAGTACATATCAAACAGATTGTTACATGGCAAAAACTCTGTTCCGAAATTCTTGGAATTTCCACCGCCATCTACAGAATCTCATCTGTCGCTAAATAGGAAAATGTAGACCAGCCATCTTTGTCGAACGTAGTTTGAGGTACACAACTCTCAAGATACCCACCTGTAGATGCGAACGCAGCGTCCACGGCGAGCACGCAAAAGATTTAACAAACGGATAGACTCCGATCAGACCCCTCTGCAACGCAGGATGCCCCAGGGAGCACATCAAGTAACGTAATCAAAAACAGACATTATGTTCAAAAATTGACCAAACCGAACGGCAGTTCACTGTTTTATCAAAGTACCCGCACCACTACGAAGCACGCTCCCGAGCAATATGTATAACTAATAATTTGCAAAAGATTTCCGTAAGTGTACAAAGCAGCGTGCCGTATATCAACGTGACAAAATAAGCAGGGATACGACCACTACGGTTGAGGCATCTGCTTTAACTGACGCCTGAATGAAACATATCCACCTTGACATTACCGGATTTCTCATTTCACCCTACGGCTACATGCACAACTTCAGAGGCACATGTCAAAACAAGATGGATTACGATTACTTCACGGAATCGAAAAAAACAGTCGTCTGAAACCACATCAAGTTTTGGTGTTCCAACTACAGCCACTATTGATCGTGTGGTACGACTCACATCAACCTTGGACGCCGACACACAAAAGCTGTCATATGTAATCCTTCTTCCGAATGAATTCACCGTCAGTTCTAATCAACATCCACGAGTGCCATATGTTCGCAGTATCTACCGGCAAACGGTAACCAAAGAGAATTTTGACTGAATAATAAATTCTTTCAAATCTCCCCACTGCACAGTCCCGGTTCATCAAAAAATATGGGCACCGATATCATGCATATCATGCGATCGGAAGATGACACACAACACAATTAACCTAACCCCCCAGGAAAGATACTATGCCATGAACAGACCCATTGTGTTCTATCTACTCGTTTGTTAAAATTCATTCGCGTTGGTTCACCAAAAAACTGCAACCACCGTACGGTTGCCTCTTTGCGGTACTTGATCGGACAGACATACTTAGCCCGCAACTCAGTGAGTATCGACGAATTAAAATTTGTCAACAGTGATAGTGTTCATGTGCTCTAGTCATGTTCGACGAACATCACAGACGAAGATTCTGTCAATCCGAGTATACTCTGCGGACTAACGAGAAGTTGCACCAGTGTGTGAATAACATTACAGTCTCCCAAAGCACATTTCCAACTCCACTCTTTGCAAACCACACACTCATTCTGGCTGCACAATGAGACGGTTAACAACCCACAGAAGTTGCCTATTTTATAATATCAGCATACATATGAATGTAATTTGAAATTAAAAATTTTGGCAAATATCCTCCAAACAACCAGTTTCAGTCAAAATGATAAAGGTGCTTCACGTGTTCACTTAGTCACACTAACCCACCTATTCATCGGCCAAAAAATGACCAGTTTTTCTCAGAGGTGATGTAAGATTGCGAAGGTTGATCAGGTCGTCACAACCCACCTATGTAAGGCAAAAACAGGATAAATCCTCCAGATACTTACTCCTTCGGCTATGAACGTGACGAGGTGTGGTAACACTGGTTGCAATCCCGGGTCCAATGTAGCGTTGTCTAGGGCCTCGTGACGGCGATTCTCGCTGGCACCCACACAGGCTTCTGTCAGTTCTCGAAAATATATCATTACCTCTTGACTAACTTCATGCGAGCGACGCTGCAATGAGGAACGGGGTGGAGAGGAATAAAAAACTGAAAGACCAGCATGATATTGTGTCAAACAATATGGGAGACAACGATAGCATAGTAGCGTCACTCTGTCATCACCAATTCGGTAATAGCGTGTACAGGTAATAGGGCAAGTCAACTTAGTTTTCAACTTTGAAACTGTTAAAAAACGACAGCTATTAAATGACAGACCAAGTTAAATCTGAGGATATGAATGTTATTGGCAGACTGTGCGACCTCAAAGAGCAAGAACAATCGGGTTGAAGAACCCGTCACTTGGATGCTATCAGCAACCATGTTTGAGCTTATGAGCTCTCTCGTGTGGTGCACTAAACTGTTCGGTCACTGACAACCAAGGACAACGCAAAATCATTGTGTACGGAGTTTCAGTAACAGGGTGCATTCAAACCTACAAATGTCCCTACTTTCCGAAATGACACCAAGACGTAGCAAGCCAACATACAACAAACAGATATTCCTATCCATACAATTACTACAGAATATGTTTGGAGGAGACCCAATAACGAAAAAACTGGGTTTATACAGAACTCAAAACCAGAAACAGAAATAATGTGACCAAATACAGCATGCACTCTATCAGCTGAGATTCGAAGCCACGCCAAGGTCTTAGCAACTTCGATGCACAGCAGTGGCGCTGGAGGATTCCACCGTCGACTGTTTCAGAAATCCTGCCCGGGTAGTCATTCCCTTGGATCATCTGGCGGGCTCCACACTACAGAGAGAGTAACCAAGTCCAAATGTGAAAACTCCGAGTTCCCGGTGTGGCTACGTAGCTCAACTGGTATAACGTTTACCACGTTTGGACACATTGCTTCTGTCGCCGATTTAAATGCGACCAAGAGCAAAATTTTTCGCAACTAAGCCTCTTCTAGCTTATCAAATCTGCTACGTTACTTATCAATTGTACAATATGTATTCTGTGTATCACCCCACTTTCTAACTTCCCGAGCCGTAGTTTAAGTACAGTGGTTCTCACCTACAGTGAACTTCTATAATGAACATTTTTGGGATTACGCACTGCTCCACGTCGACAATCACAGCCACCCCTTTCCCGCAACGAACACATGGTTCACATGTATTCGGTGCACACTTAGATGTAATCGCAAAACACAAAAATAAACGTGGCCCAGGTGGCCAGCGCTAGTGTACCTATTCACCCCTCACTTTACATTGGTTTGCCCGCACTATTTCCAGAGTTGTGC
>QNGE01001803.1:117637-142607 GCA_008508345.1 Paragonimus westermani | reverse complement strand
ATGAAAGGAAACCGGCTCCCGCGCGTTACAAAACGTGTGCCCACAAAATTAAAATTTTGCAAGGCCACAGGTCAGCAATTCAGTGATTCAAACAATTCAGCGAATTTAAAAGATTTCGACAATTGGTTCACGGAGTTAGTCAGTTTATCCGTTTGGATATTCAGCGGCTCCTTGTCGGCCGCTAAGTCAGTCAGTGAAAACAAAGCACTGCTCTCGGGTGTCATATGGAATACCTGGGAAGGAGTAAAACCATAGTCTAACAGAACAAGGCGAAATTCCACTCTAAAGATGTCTCAATTAAGGGAAAACCTGATATCACGCTGAAACGTTCTTGTGAAGCTTTTATTCACGTTGAACACCACGCACACTTGGTCGCAGCCTTCGCAATCAGACAGATTTTCCAGCCAGCTTCTTTCTTGAGGAAGCGTTAAGCTTGAGTTCCGCTCTCATTAGAGCTCGTCAGTGGTGTGTATCCTTGCTACGACCTGGACTAGAGCTCCGGCCACGCTCACATGAGGAAACCGTGTCAGCCACTGCGCCAATGACCTCACATTAAGCGTGACCAAATTATCAAACTTGAAAGATCAAGCATATTCTCTTGTGAGCAACTATCAGGTTGCCCGACCTTTTAGAGAAAAGACAATAATTGTCCTGTTAACTCCAATAGATAACACCGCGATAAGGAATTGATACACAGGTCGAAATCACTGGCCTCATTAAATCTGATAGGGGCAATGGTGCAGTGGCCAACACGGTCGCCTCACGTAAGCTTGGCCGGAGCTCTAGTCCAGGCTATAGCGAGGTTACACACCACTGACGAGCTTTATTGAGAGCGGAACTCGAGCCTAACGCTTCTTTACGAAAGAGGCTGGCTGGAAAGACTATCTGAGTGCGGAGGCTGCGATCAAATTTGAGAACCGAATCCCCGACTACTCACCAATACTCGTAGAGCTTTCGTCGTGACTCATTCGACCGTTATCAACTACTGGTGTAAAAACTGCTGCACGAGTACTGCACTGAGGAAAAGTGTTCAAGAGTTAAGTCACCGCGGACTCTTCGAAGCTCACGTGGATAAATATCGAGAATTTCAAGACAGGATTCGCAGTGGAAGTGCTGCACGCTAGTGACGAATCTAGTGGTTACTCGTTGCATGTAAAATGGCGAAGATTTCTTCCGTCAAACCGGTATGTACGACTCGATTACCATATCCAGGCAGTGGTCCGATATAGACCCGGAAAATGTTTGGAATGCATGCCTGCCTATGAGGGAAAGTCTCATTCTATCATCCAATAGTCTCAAACCTCATCAGGTGGCCGGCAGTTGATGATAGGGGAAAGATAACCCAAAGGACAGTTGAATCCCAAGGCCCCTTTCAAGGTCAACATTCGCGACATCTGCTCCACTGTGTGCACGGATCCGTTCGCGGAGTCTACTCCGAACGACATATGTGAATATTTGCTGTTGTTTAAGGAGAAAGTTAAGTCGTTCGATCAGCACTTTATGTGGTCAGAGTCGATCTGCAATGCACCAGAATCACAAGCATTTCATACTTCAAGATAGTCAACATGAAGAACAGCGCTGCCAGCAATAAGTTCTAGAAGTTCGTTGGTGTGTATCAGGAGCAACTGTGGGTCAAGTACGAAACATCTAGGAAATCCAGCGGATCTCGGGGTCGGGGAAGAAACGTCCTGCCCGGTTTTTACTTCAAAAGTTCCGTTATCGAGTGATGATGTGAATCAGCGAAGAACCTCTCATTGCATCTCAGGAGTTTCTAGTTTACCACTAATAGCGCCATGTAGGACGAGGTCGAAGACCGGCGAAATCGAAGGTCGCTTCATAGATGTGGCCATTGTTTTCGGCTCCTGCCGGGCTAGCCATGAAGATCTACATGTTGGATATTTACGGCCGGTTGGGGGTAAAGTCATGCCGAATAGATGAGGAAAATGTATATGGGAGGAAATGCCTGAGGATGGCATACTCTAAATGACGCTCCATTCTTGATTAGGGTGCTGGTGATGTTAATCGAACGATGCTTAACAGGGAAGTAACGATCACCTGCCTTTAAAAATAAGTAGTTGTGAAAATGGCACTTTTCCATGCCTCCGGAAGAGTGCCGGTCCAAAGTATCGCTTTAAGCGGGCTATGAAAGGGCACCGTTAAACTCGGGGCCGCTTCTCTGAATACCACTGATCCCACTACACCATAAAGGTTGATTTCAAACAAGGAATTTTGAACACCCAGCAGAGTTAATTCAGCTGTCAAAAGTGAGTATTTGAAGTTTGTGTGCAGGAGAACCGGATGCCAGTTTGGCAGAACCACATTGCAGACTGCTGAGTAGTATTCTCTGAACACCTCGGCTAACACTTCGGGGCTGGAGAAGGTTTTCCTGTCGGGAATCCGCGGAGAGGACGCCGAAGGTCTAGTTTTGCTCCGGCGGTTCATGTACCTAAAAAGAAAATTCCCATTCTCGCGGGCTATCAGCAACGCTTTTAACTGTACCTATTAGATGTGTTGGCGGAATACCCATTTTCACCTGTTTCGTTCACGGTGAAATGGTCCTAGATTCCTCGGCTTGCCCGTAAGGTTCTGTTTAGAGAACGGGCAAGAATATACGTCAATAAAGCAAAGTGTGTTCCGTGGGAGCAATACACGACAGGAATGCCAATTCGCCAGGTATAAATGCCCCGGCACTTTTTTTGCAGCAGCTTTAAGAGAAAGTAGATTCGAGTTCACGGGGTTGGATACGTGGCTTAGTGTACCTGTGAATATCCTTAAGAAAATGAAGCTCGAAAAATGAACCTCAAAAGCCTTTTATGACATTTCTCACCGACAACATTTGCTACGGCGAAGAACTGTCTGACAAAACCCATCTCAAAGAAGTTTGTGGAAATTAAACCAGCGCGGACTCATCGAAATCCAAGTGGATGCAAATCAAGAATCCCGAGCGCAGTCTCGTGTGCGAAATTTCTCAAGCTATCTACCAGCTTGGTGGCCGCGTGTTAGATACGTCAAGCAACTGGTGTGTCCATTGGTCCGGTACTCACGACACCACCAAAATGCTCAGTGAGTCGTATTATATGAAGCCCGTAAGCCGTTTGAATCGCCTTCTTGTCAACGCAGGTAAAAATGAGCCTAATCATATGAAGTGCGGCACGTGAAGATGAGTTAACCAGCAATCCCATGCCCAGATTTTTCTTCAGGTCAATCGCTACGGTATCTACTATGCTGAACGCAATATGAATCCCCGCGGCACTGTTGTAACTTCCACCGGATGACGTGTGCACGGCCACTGTCATCCAGAGTAAAACCTCAGTCGTCCAATCAGCGCTTAATCGAGACCAAATCGATCTGCAATTCTTTTAAGTCAGTGGCATTTCAGATTATCGGTAACTGGCGTATAGGAGAGTGCTGTTAGAAGTATCGTCCGGAAGATCGCCTATATAAATACGAAGTAACCGAGAACCGAGCACTGACCTCTGAGGAATCCCCGTAGAAATCGGCGAGTGGCCTGGTCCAGTTTCAACCCTAAGTTCTATGGAGAAATAATACGAGAAGACTAAGCTAAAAAAAACCATAAATGGTATGGATGCGCGTACTTCTTTCACTACGTCACATCGCTACCTCGAATAAAGTCTCCAAGCAGCAATTTGAGTGAACACAAGGACCCCCGTCAGGCAGGTGACATTCACCCACTTGGTTCAATGGAACAACTAGAGTCTTCGCACTTCGTAACCACGTTGTTGCTCGGCCACTGGGTGGTTTTGCTCAACTCTTGGTAGTTTCTACGTATAATACCCAGTACGGTCAACGGTCAGACGACATACAGAGTACGTGACCCAACCATCACAAGCTGTGCGACGCGATTAATTTAACAACGGACCGCGCATTTTGGAAGTTCGGGAATAAGCACAGATGAACAGTTATGTTGTTAACGCGNATAATACGAGAAGACTAAGCTAAAAAAACCATAAATGGTATGGATGCGCGTACTTCGTTCACTACGTCACATCGCTACCTCGAATAAAGTCTCCAAGCAGCAATTTGAGTGAACACAAGGACCCCCGTCAGGCAGGTGACATTCACCCACTTGGTTCAATGGAACAACTAGAGTCTTCGCACTTCGTAACCACGTTGTTGCTCGGCCACTGGGTGGTTTTGCTCAACTCTTGGTAGTTTCTACGTATAATACCCAGTACGGTCAACGGTCAGACGACATACAGAGTACGTGACCCAACCATCACAAGCTGTGCGACGCGATTAATTTAACAACGGACCGCGCATTTTGGAAGTTCGGGAATAAGCACAGATGAACAGTTATGTTGTTAACGCGATCAGTCTACTCGGTGTGAAGTGACTGGTACTAACAACGATGGGCAAACGCAACAAGTCTGTGGATATCTTCTCTGCGAATAGATCATGTTTCTGAACCATGGAGCAAAGCAGAAGGCACACAAGCATCATATGCCCCTCTTTTTAAGCACAGCCGAATGCTTTCTGAACACTACAGATTACGCAATTTGACAAAAGCAACTTGTGCTTTTGCTATCCCTACTGATATCGCGTCAGAAATGCTGCAGACGGACGATATAGTATTACCCAAGTATATGGAACTGTACACAGTCTCGAGCGGAGTGCTCGCATGGCAGTGGAAATGCACCGGTCTAGAATCAGCACTTTGTATTTTAAAGGTGCAAAATGCATTCCACACAAACCGGCGGGGTAACTCACCCTGTCCACCATTGTTTGCATGTCTTCGACAGAGAAGCTAGGTAACACAATAGCATTCACATACATCAGATCGGCCAGTATAGCAGCAGGAAGGAGCCTAAAACTAATCTCGCCGGACTACTCAAACGCACACTCCAGAATGTAGTCCGTGACCAGACTGAACAAGAAGGGGAAACCGGACGCTCCTAATAAATACCAACAGAAATGGTGAGTGTTCAGAACAGTTGTTCGTAAACCGCCACCCTGTTCGAGGACTGTGTACACAATGATCTAAACACGTCCACGTAACTCCTTTGTATTCCCTTGTGAAGGAGACGATTCCATGAAGTTCGACACTTTTAATATGAGTGACTGGTTAGGAAGAGAGCCGCGCTGAACAAAAGAAAAAGCATCGTTTGATAAGGAGCGATTGAGGATGGAGCGTTTCAATGAGCCCTTCATTACCACGTACGGAATGACGCCAAGGCTGATTGGCTGATAGCTGGTCGGAGAATGCCGGTCACACACATTGATTATGTGTGTGTCCGTTGCTTCTTTTCATGCCAGTCCAGAGTGTCTGATTACACAGCTTACAAAGCGGTCCTGAAAAACCAGCGGCTTATCCCTTGATAATGCTGGGATAGATATCATCAGGGTCCACTGCAATGCACATCTTGATTCTAACTGACTGGCGTTCAACATATTACACAGGAAACTTGGAAGAAACGAGTTGTTGCCGGAAGTTCTGCACTGGTGGTGTAGGGTACCATTTAGGCGTTGTGACATGGTAGACTGCCGAATAGTACTACATGATTAGCGCGATCGACATTCGGGAGTTAGCCGAGGTCTCTCCCACGGGCGGTCGCAAAGACATGACTGAAGTTTTTTCTCTTAGTCATTGCAAGTATCTATAAAAAATTCTTTTTCTCTCGGGCTCTGATGGAGATCTCTTGTATGAGTTCGGTGTGTTCGCAGCCTACCAAACTACACCTGTTCCGATAAAAGAAAGTGCACATTTTGCGTGCTACAAATATGTCGTCCGCTTTCTGAATTGCGCATTGAAACGTGTGGTAATTCTAATCCACGGAGTTAAAGGCAAGAAGTGAACCTGGATAAGTTCAAAGGCCGTCAAGCTCAGCCTGATGAAAGCTGCAAACTGCGGAACTTTTTTCTGATTGTTGTAACCAGTAACAGATAGGATCAAAGGCGAGCAATGGGTGCCCACTGTTTCCAGTTGGTGGTTTGGTGATCATTCTGTTCGCCACGTGGCTCTCATCAGTGATGACCAGGTCGTGCAGAGGAGGAATCCGACCAGAACGATCCTGTGTTTGGATGTGTCAACATGTTGTATCCACGCTCTGCATTGCATTAACGTCGATGGGGAGGTCCAGAATCCGCTTTTGTCATCCTGATGAGAAACCAATATTTAATTATTCTTGGGTGTACTAAAGTTGCCCACAAACAGTAATTAGGTAAAACATTTTAGTCTCAGGGTGTTATCCGGGCTTACCGGAAGGGTGTCGTCGTCGAGTATGTCGCATGAAGGAGAAAAATAAATTACGCCCACTAGGAATGAGTCTTGGCGAGACAGTGCTAGGCGAAGCTACAGAGCGTAACATTTACCGGAGGACTGAAAGCCACCGATAACAATGAGTGTCGGAAAGTACTGCTGAAGGAAAGTCGCAGAACATCCACTCTCCATCGGGCGGAATCAGCCCAGCAAACTGAATATCCTAAGACACTCAGTTCACTGTCACTGATACCACCTGTAATCCAGATCTCCCTGGAAGCAAACATGTAGAGTTGGGTGGCATGAATCAGCTGTCTGATTTCCGGTGATCCATTAGGTAGACTCAAGCAGTTCGTATACATGCACTTGAAAGGTACCTGCTCGTTGGATTTCGCTAGAAAGGAGAGAAGAGTACGAGGAAGAGCCCGGGATAAAAGGCCTGGATTCGAGGAGGGTGGTGGGGCTGGACTCGGTGTGTTCTACCAAGTTGCTCTGACGGCCCTCCTTCGGGACCGCGGTCGTGTCATCACCTCCCGTGTTTGACCAGCATTCTTGGTATCGCAACTTGTGACCCTTGCGCCCTGTCAAATTCCACTTCTTGGGAGGGTGTTTGAAAGTTTTCACCTACGAAAAATTCGACTTGGTGTTTAGCTGGGTGCAGGGTTCGGAAAACATGAATACATGGTGTTATGGGGTTAGTGATATAAATGCCCATTGGGGTGGACCAAATCAGAGCTTTTGGAATCACAGGAGGCGGACCCAACAGGCTAATTCTGTTCCGAATTTTTGGGAGGATGAATTTTCCGCTGAGCCGTTTGGTGGATTTTGCTGAGCAACTCTGAGGGCGGTTTCCGCGCGGTTTTAGTGCCTTCAGTGCAAACGCTTGCGCTTGGGGCGTCGGTCGTTGGAACGACCAAGTAGAAGATGTCTCTGCCATATACAACGTGCACAGGGGTCTGAGGGTGTACTTCGAGGGCGGAAACTACTATCCTTGTCTCCAGTTGTGGCTTCGGTTATGCCGTGATTCTTACAAGCTTTCCGATAACTTCCGTGGAGGCGAGCACAGGCATCCTGGTTACAGAAAAATTGTACGACTGCTCAGCGTTTGCCGACCTGGCCGTTGTGAAGTGAGAAGGTTGAAGACAGGCCTGATGGCGAACAAACAAAGTACTTGTTATTTGTACGGCAGCAGTGGTGCTCGCGATGTTGCCAGCTGGTCGAGGAGATTTACACGAACCATAAATCAGCTTGATACAGTGTCATTTGTTCGAAATGGGAATTTCGAAACCCCATTGAATGTTGTACATAAGACACGTGAAACCGCGGTTTACAATTGAAGCATCGCATTTTGTGATTGTCTGCTTAGAGTACCTTAGGGCAGGAACCACAACTCGAAGGGATAGACATTATTACGCAATAAGAATTGAACAGTAGTCAGGGCAACCAGTGAACCTCGAAAAGCATCCGAAGTTTATCAGACCAAATTAGAGCGCACCGTGCTCAAATTTCACCCTTTTCGTTATTGGGCTGGTGACAGAAGAATAAAGCAGTGCATTTTAAGGTGAAAATTATCCGCAGGTAGTAAGTACTGAAATTGGTAGACCGATGATATGTGAGTTTGCAATATCGTATGATTGGTGATAGACGGAATATTCCAAAAGTATTAAATATGCTTATTGTCCTGTGGGAAATATTTTTGTTCTAATGTGTAGAAGATTTCCGTCAGGAACTTCGAGAATTGACGCTAATTTGATAGCGAACTGGGTTGACGAGGTAGCTGACGTTTTGTGATTTGGTAGATAGGAGGAGTTAGCAAAGAAGGATTAATGAACGTACACGGTATAAGTTGTAAGCCATTCTTTGTGAACTTTGAGTTCGATATTTCGTGAAATAGTTGATCAATGCGAGTGTTTATGATCATTCTTACGCGGAACTAGAAACCACCGAAATTTGAAGGTGCCATGGGTAAATAGATAAGATCGAAGCTGATGGTCTCCAAGCATAATGTGGACGTAAGTCAGCATGATCTATTTGGGGTACTTACTGCACACTGTAACCCAAGTGGCAAAATGGTGCAGGGTCTGCCATAGCCACTTGCCGGCAACGATGGGCAATGGGTAAAATTCGCAAGCAACGCCTACTTGGGCCTTCTAAATTCGGCGGTTTCATTGAAACCAATTCCACTATTCATTTCTGACGCTTTCAAACTTACCCATACCCACCTTCAAATAGTTTTATTTTGAAATGTGAGAAAATGGGAGAAAATATATTGTCTTTTTGCATAATAATATTTTAGGCATGCTTACATATTCAGCAACTGATTCTGTCCCCCACAACAGCCATATCCGCTCCACCACCAATCCGATTTTTTTCATATCGTCCACCGAAAATCTTAGTAGGCAAAGGAAGAGATAGGGAAATTAGTTGACAGAAAAAGGTGCAACGATGAGTAAGAAACGGTCTATCTCTAAAACCAGTCGAGATTGAGCAAAAGCGAAGCATAGCACTCCTACAGCACTTCTTTCAGGAATTTCAACAATACTACGGATATTCACCAGTTCATACTGAGCAATCTGAATACACCCTCCTCACCTTTTGCAATGTCCGAACACGAACCATAATAACACAAGTTTTGTGGGTACATTTAATTCCACATCTCAACTAGTTCAGATAGAACAAAAGTGGAGCATACCAATGGTGCTGCACAGGGTCTTTTCTTATGTTTCACCGTCGGGAGCGACACAGTTTTTGGGGCTGATGCGACTGAACCAGCATAGTTGATGAAATCATAACGAGCCCGGTGAGAAGGGTTGCAACTGTCCTGTGCTGAACGGACAGTGTGATATATCAGCATTATTCACGCATTCCAAATGGGAGACTAACCGGTCGTTATCACACCGTTAACCATTCATGTAAACGGGGACACCACACTATCCACAGGACACCTCCATATGAACATCTCTCACGTTGGCTGTTTCGCACTATAAGACGAAGAAAGTGGGAAGTCTGCCTGTGGTAAGGCCGCCTTTGCTTTCTAAATGGACTGGTGCATGGAAACTATGATAGCCTTGAGGATGCGGCTTCATGTCCTAAGGTTTACATCGTGCAGCTCGGTCAACCTCTGGTGCAGCATTTTGTAATCCAGTTGAAATTCATTAGTACTGCCAACAGTGACCTCTCGGCGGAACATACTGCTCTGGACGGATTGTATTCAACAACCCATCGTCGATGGGCTAGGAAGCGGCCTAGAGCAAATGCGGTCACAATTAAAAATCTGCTGTATGGATATAGGTGATTTTTTAAATATGGACAGTATAGGAATACATGGTAACCACATGGACCTACAGAAACTGCATCAGCACGTGCCACCACGGATGTTCACCGTGCACTGTGCATCCTCTTTGCTTACTCGAAACTAACGGTTGACAGTACACAAACTGCGACTACCTGAACCCGTTGATCCATTTGAAGCGTAGCGGGGAACACGCCCATAGCGATGCGTTAAAACCAGTTGATTGGTTAGCCTTGTCACCCGATTCCGAACACCCCCTTGCGGTCACAACTCTGGGTGGACTGTGTAAAGGGATTGTATTGGGAAAAAGCATTGATACGAGGTCAACCAATGATTCGCAGAAGGATACGGCCAACCAATGTAGAAAACGCGAACAGATTGATATGTCAGCGCGAAGACCAATCGGCACGGCACGCTGCGGCAGCATCAGATTTCGGTACAACGAGCATCGAAGTTAAACGATTCGTTTGGGTGCGTCATGCGTTAAAACAAACGAGCTACAAGCGAAGTCGAGCCGACCAATGAGAAAGAGAAAGCGAAAGCGTCAATTGCGTTCCTTCATTTTACTTATGCGTCCAGTCTATGAAATAACCCATAGAAACTCAGTAAGCTGAGATTTGCTTTGTGCCAAAAAGACTGACTTGTGCTTTCATTCTGGAAGGTAACGATTGTCAACCGACCGTATATCAAAACTCCGCATTAGCACGCTGGGACTAAACTTTACTATTGACCGTTGCTAAATTATCCCTTGGGTTAGTGCGCTTCTTTAGCCGCCTCGTCACCTTCTCCGGACGGTTGTTTGTTCAATTTTCCTAGTAAACAACATTTGAATGGCCCACTTAGGCTTTGTGTAATGTTAATTGCACATAAGGTAGTTAATGGAGCTTGAGCCTGTTCGCCCGATTATTGCAACATTTCGGTTGAACCTCCAAAATGAAGAGATAAAACCGACCACTAACTCACCTGAATTATCGTAAGCAGTTACGCGATGAAACAGTTGTCGACTTCTAAATGAATTCGTCTGAATGGTGATTATGAGGTTAATCAGGCAAACTTGTGTGTCTCCTCACAGCATTCCAACCATAGAAGCAGCATAACTTAATGTGGCGCCCGAAGACCACTTGTGCTGCTCGACTTTGAGGCGCCATTTTATCCATCGCAAAATTTCTGACATGTGTGTGGTCCCCCTCACCTCCTGGAGTGTTTCGAACAAATGGTGCAGGGAAGTGTATTCATCATTTCGAACATAGGAACACATCATGGGTCGACCACGATCTATCTAATCCATAGCCAGAATTTGACATAGTTTCAGGCTACAGCGGCAAATGTGAGCTGATAAAGGATCTACTCGTGGCGCTCGATCCCATGCGCGGCATCTACGTTTACCACATCAGGAAACCGTCTGAATAACTGCACCTGTTGCCTCCGTGCGGAACATAGGTGTGTATCTATTATTGTCGGCTTTGATGACACGCAGCACGCCATTTTTCTCTATATGGTTCAGAATTTGTGCCAGATTTTCTTGAACATTAATGTATGCTAACCCACTTACTTATTGCCGGAGGTATCAATCGATGACGGGAATTGCAAATATATGTTCTTTGTATACTTACCACACACATCCGCAATATAATGCTTCAACTCAGCAGTTGATCTCGAAAAGATTCTTCGAGTCGTTCACTTCACTTTCCGTGAGCTAAAGATTTGTCGGATACGCATTGTACAGGAGGGCAGTAATATCGTGGTTACGCTCCAATGTGAAACAGCCAACGAACAACCTGGTTTTCCTCCCAACAACGGTGGAGCGGGACTGGTAGCATGTGTCGCGGGAGCTGCGCAATTGGAAGTATGTGAATTAAACTCATTAAACGCGACGCAAACCACGGCTATCACTCTTACGTCGCCTATGTTTTATACGTCGGTACGCCATACAACCACATTATCATAATTCAAGAGTCTACTGCCTGATTTTTTGCTTGAACCACGCACTAAAAAACACCGTAATCTTTCATGCATCTATATATACAACTTCTATACTCGTTGACTCTCAAAAATTTCCTATCCTCGAAGGCATCTTCGAGACCCTGTAATTAAATCGTCATCCAAAATGGAATAAAGGGTGAAATCGACTTCCCCTGCATCAGGCCGACAGAATGTATAGCAAGGCAGATCCCATCAACCTTACATATAATGCATCACTCATCAACAAGGGGTGGTCAAATATTGATCACACACGAGAAAAACCACCTCATAGCAAAGCGCTTTTATACCGTCACAACACCAACCGTTGATAATTTCCGTCTCTGCGCCGAAGGAAGAGCAAACCTATTAACGGTCGACTTAACCAAAAAATTAAATATATTAAAACCTTCTGTCATCGAAATCGATGATTATCACACTTCTCGGCGATGCCATAGAAATATCAACCGATATTCACTGATGTATCATTTTATTGCCATCAAACAGCAGATTTTGTTTCTACGGATAATTTCCATCTGCCTTTGTGCGTGCCGTACCTCACACCACCAAATCACGGGGTTGGAGACAATAAATATTGAAAAAGGTGCACCACATAAGATTCGAAAGAAAAAGTCGATTTCAAAGGGTTTCAAAGTCAACCCCAAGTCAAAATTCAATCTAACACTCAGAAGAAAATTCTTTCCTCTGCTCTGCTTCTCACAGGAGGATATTCGCGGGTAACTGAAATTTCTTTCGGAATTAGCGACTTTACTGCGGCAACTGGAAGGTTTTTTGCGAACTTCACACGTAAGCACATTCTCACAATCCGATCACCTCCCCGTGCAGCCAGACTGGCAGTTCGGAACTGTGTGACAACAGACGTTCATGTAGAGAGTATCCACAACCTCGCTTACTCCCGGCGTGTACACTTAAGATTGCTCATCGGTCAGCAACCATAGCAGTATAACGCGATACTGGTGACCGCTAGCTGGTCGTGCCAGTCGAAATCTCCTGGGACTGAAGATGTACTCTAGGAGAGATAATATTAATAACAACGATGATGAATACTGAACACAACAACCATTGAAACAATGACCTCTATATTATAGAAAGGAACCTATTGGTAGAGTTAGGCCTACAGATAAATTGAAAAATAAGTTACATACCCAAGTTCTCCCGACATACCAGGCTTTTGCAATGATTATCCAATCTTTCAGTAGACTTATTCGGTGTTAACTATTTCGCAGTCATTGGGCAACTTCTTCCTAATATAATCATTATGGAGTAAAAAGAGATCACTCCCTCACTTCATTTCACATCCCATTTTCTTCAGCAGCACGTAGTTGCTCATCAACTGCCATCCTTTTCTCAGTTTTCCCTGCTGATCCGTTGGATCATCTGGTAGTCGCCTCATCATCCTACATGCCTTAATCAGATCTCCTTCCCGACGTCGAAGGAGCTGTATGAACAGACCTAATTTGCTTAGTTTACCGCCGCGGCTTATATTATGAGTCCCCCCACCCAAAAACTTGCCACGCGCCAACATTTGTACTTTCATTTCAAGTACTGCGTCCACGTTTGCACACAGTACTTCAGGTGCGAGCATGCGAGGGCGCAACACAACGATACTCACCTCTCGCCTTTCTTGCTGAAAACCGCGGCTTCACACGTAATTAATGTCTTTCTAGACCTCACGGTAGCCAAAACACGTCTAGCTGACCGTTAGAAGGAGCTGTCGTCGAAAGCCCGAGATGCATTTACTTACCTAACATTTCCTAGCCTTTTGTCGTTTAGCAGCCCCCTTCCAGTTCATACCCTCGTTCTGTATAGTAGACAGCATTTGTTAGTGTTTAGAGGGCGACGTCATCCTGCTGGTCACTCTGTTGTCCAGTTGAGATTTCATTGAAGTTAACGTCTCTTCATAAGTTGTCCGACTGGTCTAACGTCTGCAAACAAAAAGCGGTCTGAATCTGATTCCACCAACAAGTCCTTAACAGTAATGAAGAAAAACAACGTTTCCACTACTGTGCCCCGTGGGTCTCTACCGTCTGGGGGGCCAACATTGGATAGAGTTTCACGGATCCTTACCCGCATAGCCATGAATGTCATAAAGCTTGCAACCTACTTAGAACCTCCCGGAGGAGTACCACACAGTGAGAGCATTGTCATAAGGAGGCGGTACACGACAGAGTCAGAGACGTTCGCAAAATCGAGGTAGTGAGTGTCTACCTCCTCGCTTCTATCCAGGGCACCGGTGATCTCCTCAGGGTATGTAAGGGGGGTTGTCAGGCAGGACATGCAATTCAAGTAACCATGTTGTGCAGGGCTAATCAACCTGGGCTTCACAAAGTAGTCACACACCGTTGCCTTAATTACCCTCTCCAGAACTTTACGCTGCAGGGCCTGTCACCTTTTTCTCCCTTATCACGAATTATTCTTCATGCCTGTCATGTTCATCTTACATGTAAACTACTGGTTTATTGTTCCAACCAACACTGGCTTCATCCTTGCGTGTTTCACCTTCTGCTTTCACGCGGTCGTCATTTATTGTGGGCTAACCGCGGTAACGTTCATCCAGCACAATGAAGAAACCCAATTCGCTGTAGTCTCTGTTGACAAAAGGGAGAGTTTCCTCATAACACACAGCAGTTTTAGTGTGGTGGAATCTACTGTGGACAGCTACTGTGGGTCGCTGTATTCGCCTTGTAATACTGACCCCTCAGCTGTTCGTTTCACTACAATACGGTACGCTCATCGGGCTCACCGGACGATAATTGTAAACGTGCCCCACATCAACTTTCAAAATATTGGAGCGGTCACCACATCCTCCCAGTGATAAAAAACTACTCCTTTATCCAGCGGTTTTGTGTAATCTCGTGACTGTACCAACCAAAGACTCAACCATCACTTTTTACCCCGCCGGATGCCATTCATCTGACTACATGACTCGCCGGCCTGAAGCATCGTAAGCTCCTTTCTGACTGCCTCCTTTGCAATAACACCTCCCATACTACCTAAAAGAATTTTGTATTCCATTTAAGGTACTATAAGCTCTGTCGCCTTTCTGCACACAGAAAAGAAGGATCCGTAAACGCCACCACAATCTGTTTATCCTCTTCCAATGTCGATGACCTCAATGTGAAGACACTTGTCACCTGTTCTGGGATCCTGATCTTCAGTTGTACATATCTACAGAAGCGCCTGGGGTTTCGTACAGCACTCTTAGCTGTGATCAACTCACTCTCTTCATGTGCCGATCTATTCTTCCTGAGGGTCGATCACAGTCGGCATTCCACTCTATCCGTGTTGTTCCCGGTGGTGTTATTCTATTATGATCGAAATGCCGTCTTCAGTGCAAGCACGTAGCTTCTGATGACTCCACCCTCCCCAGTTCGGGTCACTTTTAGGCCAATTTTCAGACTTGCGTCTACTTCCAATATTCCTTCATGAATTTTGGAGTCAGAGACGAATATCTCATCGTGACTTTACTCGTAACTATTAAGTGGTCACTTATGAAACAAAGCTAATCCATCAACGTCCTCGCACAGGGTAGTCATCAGTTCCACGATGTGTGATCGATGACGTTGCCCAAAATGTTTTGGTTGGCGTGCCGCCGGATTATGCAGCACGCCTAGCAGTTGCTGAGTAAACTTATATGCGCCACTTACTAGTTCTACATTCCAATGGATTCCCCACCTGCACTTGCTGGACACAGCACTCATGAGATCCTCGAACAAACTGTTATATCTGTCTGCGTAGTCTTCAGGACACCTAGGCCAAAATTCGCCTGAAGCATTTTCGGGGCGTAGATCTCAACCACCTGCCTGTATACTGCGTGCCCCTGAAGTCACTCACAATTGTGCCTAACCCCATCTCTAACAATCAACGAGCAACCTCCTCCAACTCTGTTGTTTCTATGACTCTCATGAACAATGGCTCGCCATCATTCTGTTCCAGCCATGCCTCAGCACTACCCGTAGCATCCATGCCTCGCCGCTGGGCTGCAACAGATAGGTATGGGGGTCAGATGGGCAGAGTGCAATCTAGCGAACCGTTGCCATAGCGCACCGAAAACGATGGTGTTCAAGGCCGAACTATACGGTTCGCCTGCTTCGATGATGACATATACAAATTCCCGCCATCCGACAGCTCGTTTGATGGCCTGTGGTAAAATTTATTCACGTAGACCGATATCATGTAACAGACAGGGTGAAAAGACTAGTGCATTCGGTTCCAGATAAAACTTCCTTAAACGGAGAGTGTAGTTAATGACGTAAAGTTGGCGCGGATGCCTTAGGTACCTTTTGACTAGGCGCACTCTATGTTAGATCTGCCTCCAATGTTTTTTGCACAAAGCCTCTAAGTCTTTTCGAATCCCTTTTATCAGATTGAGTCTTTTGACGTAAACAGAAGTGCGACACAGGGCATGTAACATGTTGACGTGTCACTTTGGTGGTTGTGGAGAGCCACAGGCATTTGTGTAGTTTGTTACTATGGTTTTCCAAGTTCGAAAAGAGCTGAGAGCAGCCACCTAGGCGCAAAGTGATATTTTTCAACTTTCCGTGAAGTATTACACTGCGTAGTTCGGGACCAATATATGTGGTTTCTTTGGTATACTAGCTGTGTCGTAATAAGGCAAGCCGGTTCTATCCGAAAAACAGAACATATTCTCACTTTTTTCAGGAATTGACTGACGCTATGAATATTTGCGGAGAACACAGGCATGAAACACATGCCGTAGCAGTTCTCGACCAGTTTCACACACATCCATTCGAACATTTCATGTACGAACCTAAGTTCGTGTTGCGAGGTACGACTAAACCTGTTAGTCAAACTTATAGGCGGCGGTCTAAATGCTTGTCTCTATCAGCTGTAAGTGACGGTTCTATAGTTCATTCAGATATCGGTACGCCAGTAAACATCTTAGCGGCTCGTTGCTACTCACCTTTTTGAAGGACAACGTTTTTTATACAATTTTTGCTCCCAATAATGTTATCATCATTGGCAACTTCCCTTGCTGCATTGTGAATATACTTCACCCCAGTATCCGGATTGCAGGGCTCAACATATGCTCATATCTCAAACCTGCTAAGACTTTGTTCACTCACAGTTTACCTGCGTAACGTCTTTCTATGTTTATGGTAACCGGATCCATCGAGGAAAATCCCAAGGCGCACATGTCACGAATAGTGACAGTGTTCGTTTTTTACTGGGTGCAACCTTTGTTTTTATGACTATTCCACATTCCTGTACATAACTAATCGGTGTGTATTTGTTCGTTACCATAAACGATGTTTTTGACTGAATGAAACAATCTCACTCAGATGCACTCTGTTCTAGTTTTCAAGGATTTAGAGTGAGGACGTTTGTGCCGATATTAGTTCCTGAAGGATGAAATGTGATAGTGCGATCTGAAACAGCCTCCATTCAGCGAAGGGGTTAGACTTCACCTGGAATCGCCACCTGGTTCATCATACTCCCTACGACCGTTGTATTTCAAACAGGTGAAGTTGCGCAATTTTTGTTCATTGTTTTTAAGTGGTTATTCGAAGGCTAGACGTTACACCAAGAAAGCAGAGAGTATACCTCACCCGGATTCTTCCGGTATAACTGTGAAGATGAGGAGGCGAATCCAACGCGCCTGGTACTTACCGTGATGCTGCTTCAAACTCACTGCCTAGCACACCCACAAATAATCCTGTTAATTGTTGTCGCTAATCAAGCCCGATAAAATGATGGTGCTTCCAAACAAGAGTACAGTTAAAGCTAACAAATATTACATACGAATCACGAACATGAATTACAAAAATACAACCACGAACCGCGGACACTACAATACGATTAAACGCGAATACCTTAACAGACAATAAATTATCGAGTTGTTCTTCAAAGAGCAACGGTGACTGTATAAAGATTTTAATGTGTACGGATCAACTATGTGCAGAAAGCAACAGCCAAAAAATCTTAGCCAGGTTCCGCGCGGCACATTTGTCCACTTCCAAACGACTGCCGATCATCCAGTGGCCAGTCTGGAGGTTGAACTTCTTAACAGGCTGCTGTAAGCTGCCACTGTCGCCACAGTGTTTGGTTTGCCGGATCAATTGAACCGAGAAGACTGGCTGAGTGAAACGCGATGAGCAAACATCGGGTCTATTTTCGATAGCCGGATTTGACGTGCGACCGAGCGAGCAATAATGCGGAACGACTGTACAGCATGACTGTGAACGAGCGCGAGGCGTAAACCATATACTGGGTGGGACGCTGTAATTGTTGTTTCTTATTCCGGTCTAGACAATTGCCCAAGCACGTACAGGAGATTGCAACAGAAAGAGCAGGGATGATGATCGTACTTCAACTTGGTGAAAAATAGAAGTGGGGTGGCTACGGAGTTAAGCCTCGTTTTCTGTTTATTAGTTCTCTATCCTAACTAATTTCCTGAAGAGATTCAAAACAATTTTTCTATCAAACGTACGGCAATTCATAGTTAACAACACTGACCAACTGAAAAGTCCTCCCACGAGAGTAATAAAAGCTAATGACTGGTCATTAAACGAAAATTATTTGAGCGATTACTGTTCCGACTTGTGGCCGGGTTGATTGAGGTCCAGCGAAGATTAATTGCCCGTACCAACTTCTTCCGATTACAGAGTTCAGGTTTGAGCAATGGCATACCAATAGCCTCAGCAACGGTCGACATTCGGTATTTCACAAATTTTGATCGATGACAATAATGGCTTTTGCAGGAATCGTGTTTGAAGTTCATTCCAAAGGGTGATGGGACATTTTTGCACACATCCTTGATTTTTGAATATTTTCCGGGGTGCTCATATTGAAATTCCGTGTAAAATGCTTATGGCTTTTCAACTATAAATAAACAGTCTTATCGGAAAAACTGGAATACATCAAATAGATGCCAAAAACACCATCTTGTTGATAACAATCTTCGCCACAATCTTCGCAAAACAAACACATTATTTGCGTTAACCCACTTTCTCTAGTCTTATAAGTGAATTCATTGTAACTTTTAAGATGAAATACGTCTTCCCACAACCTGAGAATGCTTAATTTTGCGACATTTCCAAGACATCGCTCAAATGGAAGTATACGACCATATGAAGTTGGCACTTTACTTTAACAACAGCGACATATTTGACAGTGAAGCGTGCACGACAAAGTTCCCGGCTCCCTTGTCTATGCGATTTTTGTTCTATTTCTCGTTTTTACATGATTTCAGGTAGATACTGGTCGACGAAACGCTGGTCCCAGAAATAGTTGAAAATAACACTATTATATGGCTGTTCCCACCTTCGATGTATTCGGAATGGCTCAAAAGAAAGGTAACTATATCTCACTATGCCACCGAGAATTTTCATAATTTAATTCTGTTAACTCCAGTACATCGTTTCTAACTGGGTTGGGGTTGCGTGGCGTTCCTACAAAACGACATGCGCAAACAGATTGATCCAAGCTACTTGTCGGTCACAGGGAGGTATATTTTCCGGCCACTCACTGCTTTTTTGCTTAGCACACCAACCGTCTATCGCGGTGCACATCAATAGTCTCATCAACATGACAATGAACATAATCACGAATGATAATCAGCAAGTACCCCAAACGCATCCAATGCAAGCTTTCCAGCGCTTCCCGCATGTGTTCGTTTTCCATGTTGCTCGTGGAAAAAGTCCCTCGAAAGAGGCAGCAACTATTGAGAACGCATACTGCGTACTTAGACGTCGTTCACGGCCTAGGTCAGCTGGACGAAACAGACACTAATATGAACGCGTACTTCATACCTAGACGTTGTTCTGTCAATGTTCCGCCGATTTCTATTCCATGGGGAAGTGAATGAAATAATCTAGACTATATAATATGCTTGGCGGTACTTATATTTGCATCTCATTCTACAATTTCAGGTCACATGTCCAGGCGCTTTGTGGATATCAGCGAACCCGACGACTGTTGGTCAGTGTTCACACCAACCGCAGACTTCACTGACAGCTGCCATTAGGACTGTTGATCTTAAACCCCGTCTACAATAAACTTACAGCACGCCCACTGTCAACTGCTCGTGGCCAAGCAGCAATGCCACTGAAACTGAAGACAACTGCCACAGAGCTGAAAGGTGTGTCGACCGTTGTTCTTATTTCCTCGTACTATCGCAGCTACAAACTATCCGGTGGACGTGTCAGTCAGAACTCTGTTTCTCAAGACCGCTGGTCGATATATTCAACAACGTCAGAAGCTAACCTGTTTGTTCCGAGGTGTCCCACCATGCCAATATCTAACAATTAGACTGCTGATTATCATTCCAGGTGCTACGCGGTTTTCTGACCACTGGTCTTTAACTTGGTATGATGTTGATCTCTGGGCTCATGATATGAGCCACGTCATCCCCAAAGTATGTACTTGATGTTTATCTACCTTTTCCCCAATGCTGTCGTACGCCTTTCGTATTTATGGGAATGGTTGACGTGTTTAGGTGCATGATGCACTAAGTCGTTTTTTCTAGGCACGAATTCACCTGGTGAGAAAACAAAAAGCCGATGAGGGTAGAGATCGATTGCTTAATCGATGAAATAGGAGGTCTCTTATGGCGCTAAGGAGGCTATAGGCCGTCCGTCGAAAAGCGAGTAAATAGGAAGAATGTGACACGTGTGCCATTCGGGTTTGCGCCACAGTCACATGGCATGCAAACAAACAATTGGGCGGCACACATCACGCGAACTTTCTTGATAGCGCAGGTGCTATATGCAACTATGTGTTTGGAAGTATTTCACACATCATACTGCAGGCAGACCAGTGGAATCTGCAGGTCTTGCCATGATAACAACCTCCGGTCCTGATGAGGGAAACTGGGGCCAGCCACCCTAGGCTTGATCTGATT
The DNA here is from genome assembly GCA_008508345.1 of Paragonimus westermani. Lineage (NCBI taxonomy): Eukaryota > Metazoa > Platyhelminthes > Trematoda > Plagiorchiida > Troglotrematidae > Paragonimus > Paragonimus westermani. The sequence goes on along the minus strand of QNGE01001803.1, from coordinate 122,255 downwards.
AAAGGCGTACTAGCTGATATCCTGTCAGACTGCAATTGACACGACCATTCCCAGAGACCGCAGATGGGAGGACACTAGTGCTTATAGTTCTTAGCCAACTCTCCCTCAAATATCCTCCGCAAAAATATGTTTCAGTTAGGGCGTCTACGTAACGTTCGTGGACGGAATCGAATAGCAAGTCGAAGATGATCGCGACCGATGGTGCCGCATGCGTCGTGAGTATCGATACGAAGATGATGACGTACCAAACCAAGTTATGCAGCAGTAGTGGAGGTTTAAACAAATAAGATGAACAAACATTTATATTGTTTCAAGAACATCCTTTGCCACTGCGTTGATGCACACAGCCGTACCGTTACATGAATAGCTTCGGCCAATGCTTCTCGCGTCCAGAGCAAGTAGTCTTCAGTGACGAGGACGTGGGCGCCAGGAGTTCCTGGGCCGGCTGATCTGTGTTGCGAAAGGAGCGTCGCATCCGACGTGGCCTATGCCGATGGAAGAATAATCCCCAACTTAACGTAGTCGTTGGCCGTAAAGAAGTTCGGCGCTGGAAACCTCAAGGTGGACAGATACCGATGGATACTGATGAAGTCAACCACACTGAGCACTGTTTGAATATGTCGATGTAAAGCGTTCAGCCGTTCCATTTACATTTGAATAGCAAGCAGTAGTGCGGAGGCAGTGGCACCCTGACTTATGCGGCGCTTTTGCGAAGCAATCACTTTCAAACTTCGGGTCACGGTCGGTTGTCAAAGTGGTGCGGCAACCGTGTGATGCAACGCAACGTTCGATAAAAGCACGTGAGGTTGGTTCGGAGGCTACGTTTAAGGAAGTGTACGGGTTATCGAGTGGAGCGATCGGTCATTGCGAGAAGGTAGGACATATTGACAAACGATCGCAGAGGACCAACGATTTTGTGGTCGTGGAATAGACGAGAAATTAGTAGGATACTGATCAATCGGGGCTGATACGTGATGATTAACTTTGGCCTGTTGACAGGACAAACAGATGCGCGCCCAGGTCCTGAAGTCCTTCCGCACGCCGGGACAGACATACCTTGGCTGTGGCCAGGGAACTTGAATAAGTGATGTTGTATAGTGTGCCGAATACACATTGTCGGAATACGATAGGGTCCACTATACGCGAATATCCACTGGAAGTGTTGCCAGGGTTCGTATATGCAGACGCTGACAAAGGCTGATCTATAGGACTTTCAGCTGGTTTTTAGTGGGAAGCGCTGAAGTCAGTTTCCGAACGTTGTGCGTTGGTCATGGCGTTTGTGCCGATTGAGTCGTGACTTACTAGCGCCGATGCTCCTGAAATAACATGTGATGAAAATTACTGATAGACCACGGCCACAGCGTTATCGCTGCCTGAACCGTGGTGTATGTCTGGAGTTAACTGAGATACAAGGTCCGAATATCAAACGTTGCGGAGCAAATGGTTCTCGGATCCACCGCAGAGGGTTCATGGTCGGTTAAAATCTCAAAGTGCTTTCCCTCGAGGACACACTGGAAGTGATGTGCGGCCGAGAAAGTTAGTTAAACTTCACGACCGAACGTGCTGTTTCGTCCGTAAATTAAGCAGCCGACGACCGGTTCTTTTTTATGAGCACTTATTGTGGAGAATCCAGCTCGGTTTGCTTGACGTCAGGGGTGCATTTCTTTAACGCACTACTTGTCAGACATCGTGTGTGGTTCTGCTTTCGATTAAGCGGAACGAAACTTTGGAAGTGAATGTACGTGCCTCTCCAAGTCTGTTTCTGTGCACCTTGCGTTGGATTAAACCATTTTCTTTCCTTATTATACCGACCTCCAAACCTTCCCTCCGCTATTGTTGCCTGATTCACTAGTGAATTCAGTACTGTTATGGGCTGAGGTAAAAACTGCCATAAAGCTGTTCATGTTAGAATCCTTATTGACGATTCAAAAATGTTATGAGCATATCGTTTGTAGATCATACATTGTTCAGTGTCCACACTCAATCGGTTAGTCCCCAGTTTGCTCATGAAAACATCAGCTAACAGGGAACCTAAAGGCGTGCCCATTGTCATTTCACCTCTTTGTGTGTAGGATGCACTGTTGGTTGCTTTGTTGTTGTTGTTGTTGTTGTTGTTGTTGTTCGTACAGACACTTAAACTTCCCCGGCTCATAATCAACCAAGCCCATGGCTTAGAACAGTAATTGCTTAACCGGTAGAAAACACACCGTCCATCATCACTATTGGCCGTTTGTCTGACTCGTTCTAGCTACTGTTTTCCTACTTATTGTGTTGTAATCAGCTCGACGATCGTATACACAGAACAAGCCTCTTTCGCTGCTCTGTCTTTCTCATGACTACAGGGGGTACTTACGAAAGGAATAAAAATTACTTCCATGGGAAGTCGTTCGGGGCATATCGGTGCTAGCATACTCAAGACCCGCGCATCGGGACAAAGAAAAGTCCTCTATAATGAAACATTTGGTAGAAGGTGGCTAAAACGGACGGCATATTCTCCACACAGTCTCCTGACTGTTTCTTTTGATGATCATAACCACCGTGGTCTCGGAATGTCCTTGAAAAAGCTACTCGGAGTGAGTTTAGCTGAAATACCCTTAATTATTTTGGTGGAACTGTGAGCCTACTCACGCCCGAATTGCTGTGAGCAAGTTATGTTACCAGCCTTCTGTTCGTGTTCATTCCTTAGCTATATATCAGTGTACATAACATTTGGTTCCAGTACGGGAGTTACGCAGACAGAGAATGTTAAACACTCATCGACCTAGCACGTAACCAACAGCTTTTGCTGTCGCGCTATCTGAGAGGCAACAGCACACTTTGCAGTTAAACTCCTCGTCTTTGAACACAAAGTTGTCAAGTTTGCTATCTCGCGTGAAATGTGAAGTATTTGGAGGCCAAGCGAGACGGGAATTCTGACTGGCACATATGCACTGGCTTTGCATTTTTCTTCTTATAAGATTTCCGTTGGACATCTTGGACTTAAGTATGAATGGGGCTTTAAAAAGGGACTCAGTCGACAGGCTAGGTCTGAGTGTGCAATGTGCGAAAGCCAGAGACAAACGTTCACAATATATGATAACATTTCCCCCCACTCCAGCTAAATTTTCGTCCGAACTACATCACTAGTATTCAAAAAGTAGTAAAAACAGGGGTACTTGTGAACGACTGATTTGCAAGCCCACTCAAATATCAAGCCAAAACTCCAAACTTTTAAAACCTTATTCCTCACCTCAAGTTCAAATATGGATAATGTGTTGAAGAACTCTTCAGCATTCCTGTTTCGTGCCCCTAGAGTAAACCCGAAGTAGCCGAGATTAGAGACAATACGTGACATGGAGCGACTATAATAAATGATATAACAGAATATATAGTGTATACGGTAATGTACAGTTTATGTGTACAATATGTAGTCAGTAGTCGCATTTCACCGTATGTTTCTGATGTTTTGGATTTTTACCTACTTTTTGAAAAAATTAAGGTGTTAATTTGTAATATCTATCCCGGGGCTAAAAACAAAACTCCCTCCGTGTCCCGCTGGCTTGACGTGCTTTCTTCGCATACCCTATTTTCCAAGGAATAATATCAACGCGCTGAGTCCTGATTTTCGTTGTCATTCGGTTTTCGACAGTGAGAACTACCTAGGTATTACTCTGTTAGGCTGTTCCAATGAACGTTACGCGATTGAAAATAACCGTAAACTGGGTTGCTGTTGGGGGAAATTACCCCATAGGTCGGTTAGAAGAGGAATACACCAAGAATGGGCCCAATCAAAACGTAGCCATATACAGAAATAACCAGCCAGCTTGGTTGTGGATGACGATCAACAATTATGAGATTATTCAAATAGCACAGCAGGCAGTATATTAGAAATGCGCGGAACATTCCGAGGTTTTTGAAAGCTAATCGGAAGCTATGTAAAATATTTGTTCTAACATAGGCAATGTTGTGACAGCTGGCTCTAATATTTTTTGGAATCTGTGCTCACAACTGTATAATATTTACTTATGTTAAACTCGCTTGGTATTGTACTGACGTAAGGTGGCACGTGATATCCAGGGTTTCATTTACCGTTGACTAGCTAGACGATAATTGTGAAGTTCTTCCTCTCCCTTAGAAACATTCGTCAGTGTAATTACAACAGAACCATGTAGAATAAAGATAAAACGTATAAGAATCGCAAGACACTAGTAGACGGGATGAAAATTACCCGCAGGGAGTGAAATCTGCCGTTAGACGGCGATAAAATGAGAAATCGTTGAACAGCGAACGATATTTCCGTGGTATCGCCCAAGACTGTGAAAGTCATCGATTTCCATGACAGACAGCATCAGGAAAGTTAGAAAGATTTGTTTTAGTCGACTGTAAATCAGTTTGTCCTTCATTTGGCGCTGAGATCGAAATTAGCGATGGTAGGTGTTGTGACGGTATAAATGCATTATCTTATAAAGAATTTTTTCACGTGTGATTAATATTTGACCGAGGTTATCTTATATTCCATTTTAGGTTATGGATTATTTACAGGGCTTCAAAGATGTCTTTGAGGATCGCGAATTTGCTAGCTTTAGCGAGTTCAAAAGTTGCTTAGATTGGTACATGAAGGATTACAATGTTCTGTATG
>QNGE01001803.1:104613-115475 GCA_008508345.1 Paragonimus westermani | reverse complement strand
TGCGCATTAAAACAAAGAAATTCTCACAGTACAATAAGCATATCCCATACTTTCCTAAATATTCCGTCAACAATTACTCTCACGATATTCCAAACACATATATTTACAGTAAATTGGCTACAGCGTAAACTCCCTGCGGATAAATTTCAGCAGTAGGCGGAATAACACAACGTATATTGTTGAACCGTATGCATCAAATATGCACCATTGTTGGAGTGGTGAGACAATTGCATAACAAGACGAAACAAAGCATGTCAGGCATGTTTATCAAATCCACACACCTTCAATAAGGGTGCGAGTATTTTTTCAGTGCACGTCGCACTAATTCGGTTCTTCCCTAGATACGCAATTATCAGAAGCGAAAAACAAAGACCGCTGAGGAGAGAGACCAAATATTTATTCGATGAAATGTACAAGTATTCTCTGATGGCACCATAAACGGCACCGCCACTCGAATCAGCTAGAGAGGCTAGAGATTGGCCGTCGTAGAGCGAGTTAACCGAAAGAATGTCACAGTGTGCTATTCGGGTTCGCGCCATGGTCAGATGACATGCGGACAAAAATCAACCAGCATATATCATGCGGGCTTCCTTAATAATCTAGGCACAATAGGCAACTATCATTTTTTGGACTTTTCACACATCCTACCCAGGCCGCTACATCTGTAATCCCGTGCCGATCTCGGCATCAAGCGTTTAGAACTTACGTTTAACGGCTCTTCCAATGTTTCATGTAACACAAAAATAGCCTGTACTTCAGTAATGTCGTTTTCCGAAAATGCAACAAAACTATCCATTGAGGGTTATTAGAATTCGAAGCAACAGGGTGTCTTTTAACAGATGGCAGTCCGTAAACTAAAACCTTGAAATTAGACTTGTAACGCGCAACCGGAACCGGCGAGCGCGCACGGACTGAAGTTGAGTTGTGTAACGGGGCGCGCTTCCGTGTTGCCGGTGCCGTTTCAGCTTTCGTTTGTGTAGGTCGTGTGCATGGCTTACGGGGCCTTCGGCTCATGTTTGTTCGTAATTTTTCTCTTCTCAGAGCTGCTGTTCGAAGTCCTACTTCGGAAGGACGCTGTCTCTTAGTGCATCCACGTTGCCCGAAGGTTGGTCCGCGAAGTCACGGGCATTCAAAGTGGAGTCGGCTGGCTTGCATGTTACACTTTGGCGACCCTTCCAGGATGAAAAAAAGAAGTGCCAAGGTAAAAATTAATGCGTCGCGAAGAAAAAACGAGTACTGGAGTTAAAAAAGAAGTAGCTATGATGTTTCGTGAACAGATACAACTTAACGCAAGACCAGTAGCCGGTACATCCGAATTGAGCAGAACACAACGAATGAACGACAATCAAACGCTAGTATCAGAATTGCGCGCCGTATCAAAACGTGTACAACCTGAACCTCGACAATTGACGTGAAAATACATGTTCAGTGACATTCATCGAATCCATCACACGTTTAATGGGACTGCCGGTTTTTGAAATTCCATATGGGTTTCATTTGCAGTCTTGAAGACCTACGAATGATGCTTGTCATTTCTTGGTTTGAATTCGAATCCGTATCCTCAAAACGTATTTGATCCACGTGCCGATTATGTACAGATAAATCATCAACGTTTGAAATTCGGTATAAGCATTTACCAAGATTCTTTAGAAGTAAACCAGATGACTGTCTCAAGTCATTACCACGATAAAAGGCAACTTCAGAGGACTGAATACACATCAAGTTTGACCTCAGAGACCATCCTCTAAAACGTTTGGCGGGACATTCATGTGTAGGTGAATGACAGGCATTGTGATATTTTAACAAGAAGTTGTCAACACCTTTTTGAAGGTCTCTGGATGTAGTACACTGAAGAGAGGCTATAGCACTTCAGAATGTTTTAACAAAGTTTTCAGCCTGACCATTAGAGCAGGGATGTCGAGCAAGAGTAAACAGATGCCTGCATCCATTACCGTTGAGCCAAGTAGTCGGAAGATTGGCAATGAAATGGGTACCATTGCCAGTGACTAACACAAGAGGGATACCTTCTCTGCTGAATATTCTTCTGAATGAGTACATAGTGAATTCTGCAGTGGGCGTTATTGTGAATGTCACTTCCGGCCACTTCGAATAAGAATCAATCACTACCAGCGCGTAATACCTGTCAAGAAAAGGACCACAGTAATCCGCATGAACACGTTGCCAGACCCCAGTTGACATCGGCTATAGAGTCCATTTAGACGGTAAATTGTGGAATTTGTGATGGCAAGATGAACAACTTTTAGCCGGGCGACAAACATCAGCATCAATCTCTGGCCACCAGCACGTTAATTTGGCTAGAGACTTCATCCTTTCAACTCCAAGACGTCCAGAATGAAGATCGTCCAGAACAGCTCTACTAAGAGTTGGAGGCATAACAATTCTGTTATCCAAGCACAATACCCCATCTGGGGTGAGTGATAATTCCTCCCAACGCACATAAAATGTAGGAAATCTCTGTCTGACTTGTGGGATCCAACCACGACGCAGCGCACTGAGAACGGGTGAAAAGTAAAGTTGAGTATCGCGAATCAACTCTGTTCGGCTAACCGGCAGAGGCTGGATTAGAGGGCAATCATTACTAGAAGTTTGCTTAGATGTATATGGAACAAGTGACAAGTGACCCACATGTTTGATTTGGTTGGCTGATTTGTACACTATAGTATAGTCATGCACTGAGTGCTATGCTGCATTGTTGAGCAATAGCTGCTGAAGAACGTGCCAATGACTTTTCAATGCTTCATGATCTGACACAGCTTTGAATGGTATTCCAAACAGATACTTATGAAGCCGCTTTACCGCCCAGTGTACTGCCAGAGCTTCACGGTGTGTCTGAGCATAACCCCTTTCTGCTGGACTAAGTCGACGTGATATACACACAACTAGTTTGTTGTCCTCTTCAATCATAGCTCCGATTCCAACTGGAGAAGCATCAGCAATCAACACAGGCATATGTTTGAAAGAAAATAGACGAAATATAGCATCATGCGACAAAAAGTTTAACAGTGAACTTACACACCGTTCATGAGTTGGAGTGCACGTGAACTGCTTCTCAGAAAGCAACTGGAATAAACATTCAGCAAGATGAGAGAAATTTGGAATGAAATGGGAATAGTACTGCAAAGCGCCTAACAAAGAACGCAATTCGGATAGGTTTGTGGGTGTAGGTGCATTAACTAATCGATCTAGACGTTCGGCATCAGGTTTGAATCCGTTATCGTCAACTAAGTAACGGAGACGCTCGAAATTGCTTACAGTAAAAGCGCATTTGTTTGGATTAACAGCAATGTTCTTGCCATAAAACTGTTGGAATAGTTTCGAAAGACGAGAATCATGAATCAACTTGTCTGGAGCATGTACGATGATATCATTCTGATAAACTTCAACACCATCCATAGCCTTCACAATGTTATTCATTACCTGCTGAAAGATAGCAGGAGAGTTATTAAGTCCAAAAGACAAAAATAGGTACTGGAAAAGTCCATTAGATGTATCGATTGTTGTTATCGGCATTGATGCCTTATCCAAAGGAATTTTTACATACGCATCCTTCAAGTCAATCTTGGAGAAAACTTTGGATCTTGAAAGTTTGTTCAGAATATCCTCAGGTTCAGCAGTAGTACATGTATATTGCTTAAGGCATCGATTTACAGTAAGTCGATAATCTCCACATATTTGCGGAGTTTTCCCATCAGACTTCGAGGGTGTCACAATCGGCGTGGCCCAACAGGATGAAGCAATAGGCTCAATAACGCACTTCTCTACCAGCTCGCTGAACACTTTCATTACCGGTTCACGGAGTCCATAAGGAATTATACGACGTTTCAGAAAAACCGGACCATCAGTTACTTCTAGTTTAACTGGAGGTATCTTCATGCCACCCGTGACCTTCGTGCACTTGAGAATGAGGTCTTTTAAGCTTGTGGAATCACTCGGTGGTGCAAGCAAGAAAACCTGGATATGAAGCATTTTTAAAACCTTTAGCCTCAAAGTGGATAGGCCATGATGAGTCAAACCAAAGGCACAATCAAGTGGCTTGGATTGTTCGTTAAAGATCGGAATAGTGACTGTACCAAAAACTGGAATAGAATGACCAGCTATAACTCGTATGATTATAGAACACGGACAAAGTATGTAATTTAGATAGAACTGTGATAGGTGTCTTTGTGGTGTAATAGATTCTACACTGCCAGTGTCAATAATAAAATCACGCCTTGTGCCAAGTACTATGAAAAGGGTGTGAAATAAATGCCCCAAAGTAGATGAATCAACTGTCAAACTAAAGGACTCCATCTTGTTGCATGTAACCTCAACTTCATTTCGATCAGTTTCTATAAACTGACAATTTCTGTTCGACTTACAGATACTATGTAAATGACCTCGTTTTCCGCAATTGTGGCATATAGAGCTGCGTGAATGCATGTGTATCTGGAATGTTTCTTGCCACATAAGGCACAATTCCCGAATCTGCCAGTAAAGTTTGTCGACTGTTGCAAATAATTTTGTGAAACTGGTCGAGGACCATATTTAGGAGCTGAATTGAATGGCCGCAGAGTACTGTGTTCCGTAGGTCTCTTTTTCATCGTTCCAAACAAGGCCGGGGTCTCACTGGAACTCCCACAATGGACTGTATTGTTGATGTCTTCGTACTGCTCACCGATGACTTTGGTATTTTGATACGTAGGTTTAGGAAGTAACAGCAGTTGTCTACGCAGATCCGGTGCATTAATACCGGCGATGAGTCAGTCACGAAGTTGGACCTCCAACTGATCACCAAAAACACCGTGCTGTCTGAGTTTCGATCTGGAGAATAAAGTCACGGACTGACTGGTTCGGTTGGCACTTCATGAAGTTGAATTTGGCTCGCTCGGCGACCTCAAAATTTACAGGAGTGACATGACCGAGCAGTGTTTTCTTTATGCGCTCGTATTCGAGATCCAGCAGCGAATCTGGATAAGATAACTCCTTCAGAGGACAATATATCTCTTTTCCTATTCTTGAGAGGAAGAAGGCTGATTTTGTTGGTAACTTTGTCAGCCATGCTCAGCCCCGATGTAGTGGTGGGTAAAACAGAGGCTTTAAAGTCCGCCAACGCCCATCTCGAAGGCGTATCTTTTAACCGCTCCCGGCAAGAGAGAGCGAGACCCGAACAGCGGCTGAGACTAAGTCACGAATCTTGGCTGACCAGAAGCTACAACTGGGGACCAAAGTCGTGGTTTCTGCTCTCCAAGTAGCCCCTCAGACCCCTGTGCCTGTTGTGGAGAGCGGAGGCACCGTCTGTATGGTCGTTCCAACGACCGACGCCCCGGGCACAGGCACAAGCATTGAGGGTACTCACACCGCGCAAAAACCGTCTTCAGAATTACCCACCCCGAAACCCATCAAACTGCCCAGCAGAAGACTCTTCCTCCCAAGAGTTCGGAACGGAAGCAGCCTTCTAGAACCGCCTCCTACAACTCAAAAAGCATCAATTTGGCTCACCCCTATAAATATTTCTTTCAGTAGCCCCATAACACAGCGCCGTTTGCCGTCTTCCAAACCAAGCTCCCAGCAAACGAAGAAGTCAAATTTTTCGTGGGTGAAAACTTCCAAACACCCTCCCAAACAGCGGAATTTGACGGGGGTGCAGAGCTCGCAGGTGGCGGCGCCCAGAATGCTCATCAAACGCCCGGTAGGGTCGCTGACCTACGCACAGGCGGTAATGTCACGCCCGTAGCATCGAAGGAGGGCTGTCAGAACAACTCGGAAGAACAGACCGAGTCCAGCCCCACCAACCTCTTAAATTCTAAGCCTTCTTTCCCAGGCTCTTCCTCACACCATCCTATCTACTCCCCCGCGAAAGCCAGCGAGGAACTAGCTTTCAGGTGCATGTATACGAACTGTCTGAGTCTGTTTAATAACTTACCGGAAATCAGACAGTTAATTCATGACACCCAACCCCACATGTTCGCCGTCACTGAGACCTGGCTTACGGGTGATACCAGTGACAGTGAACTGAGTGTCCCTAGGAATTCAGTTTACCGGGGTGACTCTGCCCAAGGGAAAATGGGGGGTTCTGCGATTTTTCTTCAGTAGTGTCTCCCGACACCCACAGTTATTGGTGGCTTCCAGTCCTCTGATAAATGTGACGCTCTGTGGCTTCGACTACCACTGCGTGGCATGACTCACTCCAAGTGGGGGTTATTTATCGTTCTCCTTCATCAGACGTCCCCGACGACAAAACCCTTCTGGTAAGCCTAGAAAACTTTCTAGGCTTCCAAAACTTTATTCATTTGTTTATTATGGGTGACTTTAATGCACCCAAGATAAGCTGGGCATAAGTTTCTCACCAGGACGGTGAAAGCGGATTCTCGACTTCCTTATCGACGTTGACACGTCGGAAGGCGTGGTCACAGCACGTAACCGCCCCGACGCGGCAACGTTTTGGTCAGATTCCCTCTCTTCTCGACTTAGTTACCACTAATGAGAGCCACCTGATAGACAAAGCGATCATCAAGCCGCCACTTGGACACAGTGACCACTCTCTGTTAGCCTTTGAGCTTATCTGTAACTGGTTACAACACCCAGCAAAATGGTCCACAGTTCAAAACTTTAATCAGCCAGATTTTAACGGCCTGAGAACCTACCTAGGTTCACTTTTTCTTGACCTGGAATCCGTGGATTAGAACTACTGTACGTTTCACAACGCAAATCGGAAAGCAGACGACTTATTTATACCGCGCAAACTGTGCATTTTCTCCTATCGGCCACCTCTTCCACGCACGATATGTCGTCTTCTCGAAAACCGTTCCCATTTATTCGCGAAGCGTAAGCTTACAGGAAACTCAGAGGACCTAAGCGCGTTCCACATTGTCCGAAACAGGTGTAGGCAGGAAACCCGCGAACACACCAAACTCGTACAAGAGAAGATCCTCCACAGAGCCCGCGGGAGCAAGATCCTCTTATTTGAGCATATGCGACGACTAAGAAAGAACAAACCTTAAGCTCTTTCTCTACGACTGCTCAACGGGGAGACTTCATCTGACTCCCCAGTTGTAGCCGAGTTATTCAGGGGGTATTACTCAGCAGTCCACAACGTCGCATCCCCGAGTTGGCATCCTGTACTACCGTCGCAGAAGTTTAGGCAACCATTCGTGACCGCTAAATTTTCTGTGCTAGAGGTTGAAGAACTTTTACTCAAGGTTAATCCATACAATGCAATGGGTCCTAACATGATCCATCCCAGAATACTCAAGGAAGCAGCTGTTAGTCTGGATAAAACTCTTTATAAGCTGTTCAAGCAAACACTTTAGAAAAGCGTCCACCCAAGCGCACGGAAAGAGGCGATGGCCACACTCATATTTAAATTGGGTGACCGGCAATCTCCGGCTAATTATCGGCTGATCAGACTCACTAGCATCCCCTATAGAATCGTTCGCTAACGATTCAAGTCCACACCGAGTTACGCGTAATCTGTTGATTCAGTGAATGCCTCTCAATATTGAACGGCAGAGATAATCTATCCCCGAAACGGTTAACGAGAAGGCGCTCGTAATAACTGGATTTAATACGCTACTAATTGAATCATTGTACAAGAAAATTGAGTCTCTCACCCCGAATGTGAAAATCCTCAGAAATCAAATAAAGAAAGTGCCTGCACAACAAATCGACAACCAGGCACCGATCAACAATGGTGGACGATAAAACGGGTCGAGGTCACTCAAGCAAATGCTCATTGGTTTGGTCAGAGCAAAACGACTGTTCATGCATCGAGAAATGACGGGAATCATAAGTTACTCAAGAAAAAATATGGAAGAAAAATGTCCGATTTCGGTATTTGGAAGTTTACAAGGCTCGGAATAAATAGGGGTAAGGGAAACGGTCAAAGTAGGTTGTATAACAAGGATGAGTAATGCATCTCATTTGGGGAAGAGAGCAAAGCGTACGGCTACCTTTCAACATTAAGCAAACCTCAGCAATCTCAAAATAACGCAACAAACCTTGACAAAATCAACACCGGGCCCCGAAAACCGGCTGGTTTTCCAAACTCAAGGTAGCTCTATGAACAGCGGCAACGACCGGTTCGACGGGAGGGTCCACACATACTGCTTTACCCGTGGTGACTTAGTGTTACTCTGCAGACGCTTCTAAAAAACAAAGTGATCTGATGTCCCGTCTTAAAGTGCCATCTGAAGTTCTTACTGACACCTGGCGTACATGTCCGTCGTCACCAGGGAATACCTCGGTGATTATGCCGTAGGGCCAAACACCTCTGGAGGCTCTTTCGTGAAGGAGAACTACATCGCCTACTTGAAGATCACGCGAAGCTTTCAACCACTTAGGTGTAACCTGCAGCTGGGGTAAGTATTCACGCCGCCATCGTTTCCAAAACACACTAGATAAGTGCTGTGCTTGTCTCCAGCCCCGTGTGTAACGTTCGCACAATGTAACCTCATCTGTACTTAAGCCTATATTCGAGCGCAACAACAGCAAATCACTAGGACGAAGTACCTGAGGACTATCTGGATCATCATAAACAGGCACGAGTGGCCTATCGTTCACGATTCGTTCAACTTCCACCATGTAGGTTGTAAGTGACTCTTCACTCATTACCTGCTGTTGTGTTACCGACGACAGAACTCGTCTCACTGTTCGGATCATTCGCTCCCAGGCTCCGCCCCGATGACTTGCACCCGGAGGATTAAAATACCAATCAATTCCTTGATTCGATAGCCTATCTGTCAACACACACTGGTCCAGTTGTCGCAGCCTTCGTTTTAGCTCCAAGTCTGCTCCAACAAAGTTGGAACCGTTGTCACTGTAAATGGCGTCCGGCTTGCCCCGCCTTCACAAAAATCGCATCAGAACCATGAGAAAAGAGTCCGTAGACATGGAATGGGCCACTTCGATATGAATGGCACGAGTCTGCAAACAGGTAAATATGCAGCCATAACGTTTGAGCTCGCTCCTTCCTATACGCATCTTGAATGGTCCGAAATAATCCACCCCACATTATCTGAATGGGTAACCGTCCGTCGACGCTCTCATCGACGGAATTGGCGCCATCGTTTGAGTGCACTGCTTGGCATAAACCCCTTTACAGTGACAGCACTCACTTAACACTCGTTTATCGGCCGCCATATCTTTTGAAATCCAAAACCGCCTTCTGATGCTGGTAAGTACATGGAAAGCACTCATATGCCCTGCGGACTCGTGATAGTGACGTATCAAAGGACTTGTGACAGCACTGCGACCAGGAATAATCACCAGCTCCACACCGTCTCCAATTTCTGATTGGATTCTACCGCCAAGATGCAGTGCTCCACCTATCAACGATGACAGCAATCTTTCAAGTCTACCCACCTCACGATGATTTACGGTGAACGATCTCAGGACCCTGAGTTCCTTAGAGATCTCGCGCTCTTGCACGAGCTTTACTAGTTTGAGAAAAAAGGCAGCTTTACTAGTTTGAGACAAAAGGCATGGATTTCGTACGTACGAAGGGTTCCTACTCTGATTGACGCGCTTTTTCCAGTGGATATAACCTCGGGCATAAAGTTAGCGTAACGTGATAACCAAGCTATGGCCCGCAGTGAAGTAGTCCAACTAGAGTACATTGGTACCAGCTGATCCAGTATAAAATTAAGGTCCGATTTCGTGGTAATCGCATGGGTGCGCCTAATTTTAGGGTCTTTCTTTACCAAGCACATGGTGTGCATTTTCTGCCATTGTTCATCAGAGTTCAACAGGATGCTGGGACCCCGTAACCAGAGGTCCGTCTCCTTGATCAAGGCCTGTGACACTCCCCTATACGCCATATCTACGGGAATTAATTCTGAAGACACACGCCTCCACTGTGAGACAGAAGCAAGGCCGTGAACGAGTCTTACACGACTGGCAACGAAAGTTGCCACATGCGATGAGGTTTTCTGTAGGTATTGCAACACTACTGTAGAATCTTTCAATAGCAAACGTTACTTATTGGAGTCAACTCACGGACGAGGAAGTACGTCGGCTTGAACGATAGAACGGCTGCCCTTGTTTCCTTATTGTAGTGCGATACCCGTCTATATTGTCTCCACGGCAAACCTATCGCTAAGTGACCATGCCTGGGTATTACACTGCTATCAGTCATATTCAATGCTCGCTTGTCCTCCACAGAAGGCTCTTTGTTCTCCGAAGTGCATCCGTCAGTGTGATCCAACTCATACATCCTTTGGACCGGATCATCCAACGATACCGGACGTACTCCATTGAAGTTTACACAGTGTCCATTCCGGGCTTCGGTGCGATATGGACCTCGGAGGATCCAGCCGAAAATGGTCTTACTCGCATAAGGTTCATTGACGCTACCCAGTCTCTGCTCCAGCACCCAGTGTGCTTCAGCGACATCGCATTCCATCAAAATCCCCACGCCAATTCTAGTTAAACTCTCAAAGGAAACAGCCTTTAGGTGAGTCCATCTATCTAATTCTGACTGATGGAAAACGTCAGCCTAAGTCAGTGGCAGCTGCGTCACTGTATAAACAGAATCAGCTGTGATGGAATGCTCGTGATCTAACGATTGCAACTCAATAATAATACATTTCTCAACGCATATGTGAGAAGCACGCTTGGTTATGCGCGATCACCGTGGATATTTGCAAACCATACATAAATGAATAATTTAACAGTAGCACAAAAGTGAAGTTTCTTGCAAGAATTACGTGGTCAAAGAGAAACCGACTGTAGTTCAAGGAACTTTGACGCACGCAACAGAAGAAGAGATAGTTCGCTCGTTTCACAGATTTAGTCTCAATAGAATGGAATGTTACACTAATTCACTGTTTACAAAGTTGTGGGATGAGCGATTTTTCAAATATTTC
>QNGE01001803.1:83850-103544 GCA_008508345.1 Paragonimus westermani | reverse complement strand
GATTGCATGTGCATTCTGGATAGTGCGCACACAACGGAACCCGCTCCGACAATCATTTGGATTTTTGGCATCCAGATCCAGTGGCGCCACATATCCGCCGGTGGACTGTGTTGAATTAATGCCGGTTTAAGAAGAAAGCTTTCGTAACTCCTGACCAACACTTGATGCAAAGAGATGAGTTTTTGACGGGATACTGCAGCGGCCCGGAAATGACTGCTGCCCGACTACCGCACGATGTGTCAAGTACTTCCCGGAATACTGGGTCTCCTCGTAGGCAGAGTCATAGAGGCATTTGTCCGCTGCCTGTCTCATCCGATAGCGTGTTTGTTTGCATGCTTGTTGAATTGTGCTCACCACTGGAACCCTACACGTTTCTGACTTGCTCGCGCGTTCAATGGCTGGATCATAGGCCTACTTAGCTGTTTTTGCTTGTTGAGTGGCGTCTGGTGTATTGGCAGGAGTTTTCCCCTATCCTTCAATTCTGAGGTTCTGAGAGTGGTGTCTGCAAAAATCTTGGCTCTCACATCTGGGATGAACCCCAATTACTTACCAAATATATATTCAGCCTATTTTAAGGGCGATAGGTATAACCGCTGTAGATTCGAAAAGCAATTTGAAGGCTGTATTGAAGCCAATGTGGCGGGGTGCGGTGGGCGGATGCTTCACTTTTATAATGTTGCCAGAGGAGAATCGAGAATCATCTAGGGGCTGTACAGTGTTGCTACTGCCATTTGCGTACATGAAGGCAGAACATGTGTTACAAGGCCTCTATCGACAGCTGCACTATGTTGCCGTGCAACGGATCAGTGGGCTGTTGGAGGAAGCTAAGCATGTTCTAAACACCGCCGACAGACAGACCCGGTAGAAAAACTGCAATATCGCTCTTGAACAAGTGGAGTTTGAGTCTAGCTTGAAGTGTTAAATGTTAAAGTGTTAAATGTTAGTGTTAAATGTCTATACTACAACCTGATCGTCTACAGAATGTCCGTGTCATGAAACAGGTTGGAAACTCAGCTTGAGTCACACCAACTGTCGCGAATAAAATCACCGAGGTTACGAGAATCCGTGCTGGCTTCTCTACAGCTCTGCGTGCGGCACTGTTTATGAGTCAGCATCCACTCAACCTACCCTGTGCTCCAATAGTGAAGTTAAACTGTCGAGAGCGTTTCGCGAACCTATGCCTTGATAAAGTCTACTTGCGACTAAATTTTGCGGAACGTTTCAAAGAGATGTTGCCTGCCAACTTCCACTGTGATTTACCTCAGTAACGACGTCTATCTTCCGGCATTTAAACCATGCCGGCAGTCTTCTGGCGGATAGCGAAAACGATAATGATCTGTTTGGACTGTAACAACTTATCTCGACGAAGTCGTTGGGGCCGGGGCCGACGGAGCTAAGGTGATGGAACGCTTAAGCCGTGTGCGTGTAGGTGAGGTAAAAATGATGGCCCCGTACTCACCAGGAATGGCGCTTTTTCTTTATGTGCCCAATGGAGTGCCGGGGCTTCACTATAGGTCATAATAGTCGTCGTCTGTATCCAAAAGTGTTCATGCGGCTGTTGATGTTTAAAAAACGTCGTAAGTGTCAACCCTGCTTGCGGTTATGGATTCCGCCGACAGGTATAGCGTAATTCTACACGTCATACATTTCATTGGACACCTCTGAAGACTGTTGATAAGCGATGCCCCTTGAACCTGGCCCATCAGCTGCCAGAAATGAAGAAAATGCTCCACCTTAACAGCTTGTCAAGGTATTCTGACCCTACTCTCCAACTTGTGGTCGCGTGCGGTGCATCAGTCTAGGGAGTTAGAGCCACCATCTCACGCCTCTAACCTGCAGGTTTTCAAAACGCAGCTGCCAGTACTTCTTGCTCTCTAACGACAGCAGTTTTACGGCCACGTCACAATAAAGCACTTGCCATCGTTTCGACCGTAAGGCGATTCCACAAAGTGGTCTTCAACTGCCACATAACCCTACTGGCTGGTCATAAACCGATGTTCAATGCAAAGTAATGAATTTATCCTACTCCAACACTGGCAACATCCGAAAGTTAACCACGTCCACCTTGCTTTTCTTTGTAACTTTGCAAAGAATCAAGTTTGAAGTAATATTTCCGAGCAACCCACTATCAGATACTGCTGGTGCCGTTTACCTACCGCTGTGCTGAAAGATAGCCACGCCAGAAAGTCTTTCGGCAGAATGGTCGTAAATGGTTGTATCGCATCTCAAACTCTCCGAAGACACTTTCGCCATTGTTTCCCCGACGGGTTTTGCGCCACTGGTGTTCATAACCTGAGCCAACTGGACGCAGCAACTATAATTACCAAACCATGCTGCTCACTAGGAGGCTGTTCGTGACTTAGGTCGACTGGATGGAGAAAGTCAGTTGGTTGCACAATCCGGTGCTCCGTTAGACTCCGTTTTTTGAATGATCCAGAATAAAAAGTGTGTGATAATGTACAAGGATATAACGTTTTGTTTTGAGCATTTCTGTATCTGATAACGGGAACAGCCCTTTGCCGGCCACGTTACCCAGATTTTGCTCTAGCCAGCTGGCCTGATGCGGATACGAATAGAACTGGCAGTCGGTTGATCGGGATGGGGCTCGAAAGTACTTGTTAGCGAATTATCACTGATTTTCAGCATTCCGTTCGTGGGTCTCTGATTTCCAGGCGGACGCGGCGCATTAAATGGTTCACACTGCGATGAGTTCCATCTTCTTTGCGGATTCTGCCAGTTTTGCCGCAATTAGGACGTTGCTTTGGAAACTAATTTTGCAGCCTGCTCGGAATTACCACGCCTGATACTAAGCACATGCGCCGATGAAAGTTAACAACTGAATGGAAACATTTACAAATTAGCCGCGGTGAACGTTATGCTGTTCTTAAACGCCCGGCCTTGCAAGATCGTGGACGCTTCCTTTGGTACAGGCCGCGAATTGAGCTAGTGGGCATTTCTGGACGGAATGTTGTTGCTTGCATAAGTGGCGGTTTCCATTACACTCGCTCCCGACGGAATTATCTTCCACCAAGACAGTGAAAACATGACGTAGGTAGTTAACGTGATTCTTTGATGTGCAGCAGCTTGTCAGCTAGATCGGCATCACCTTAACCTCTGCGAATGTTAGGTACTGCCCGTAATGTGCACAGGTTTCGGATTTAGCCCAAGGACCCCTCCGACCAATACACCTAGGAGGCTATAGCTGTAGGCCTAGCCGAACTTTTGTCTGACGTGAGACGACGCCTGTTAGATACATGGGTTCCCTTTATTGCCCTGACACTTGATTGTCTGAGTAGTACGACTGCGTGGTCCACAGCCAGCTTGTGTTTGGTCGGCTGAGATATGGCGTTCTTTTCGCATACCACGCGACCTGAATCGATTTCTGCAGAATGCACTGACGGGATTACTTTTGGGCGGAAGCATTGGCAGTCGATTCAGACGTTAGGACAAATGCAGTCAAAATGACGAGCCCATTGTTGATTTCTTCAAGGTCTGCTGAGATATTTTGAGATTGATGAGCTTTGGTTGATGTTGAGAGGTGACCCTGTGTCTTGCTGTCTTCACTAAATAAATTACATTATCCATCTTGTTCTCACACCACCTACTTTTACCGTTTCCCTTACCTTTATTTAGTTTGAGCCCTGTAAACTTCTAAGTGCCGAGATCAGTCACTTTTCTTGTGTATTTTTTCTCGAGTAACCTATGATTCCCGTCGCTTCTCGATGCGCGAACAGTCGTTTTGCTCTGACTCAACCAAAGATCATTTGTTTGAGCGAGCTCAACCCGTTTTATCGTCCACTATTTTTGATCAATACCTGTTGTCGTTTTGTTGC
This sequence comes from Paragonimus westermani, assembly GCA_008508345.1. Classification (NCBI taxonomy): domain Eukaryota; kingdom Metazoa; phylum Platyhelminthes; class Trematoda; order Plagiorchiida; family Troglotrematidae; genus Paragonimus; species Paragonimus westermani. Next base: position 99,711 of record QNGE01001803.1, on the reverse strand, counting down.
ACAAGCAGTCTCTTTATTTAATTTTTGAGGGTTTTCACATTCAAGATGAGAGACTCAATTTTCTTGTGCGTTGATTCAACTAATACCGTATTAAATCCAGTTATTACGAGCGCCTTCTCGTTTACCGTTTCGAGGACAGATTGCCTCTGTCGTTGATTGTTGAGAGGTATTTACCGGATCAACAGATTACGCGTAATCCGATGTGAACTTGAACCATTATCGAACGATTCAATAACAATCATCACGCACACTTTGAACACGAGGCTGGTAATTGACGCTCCAAGCCCGAAATACTGAATGGTCGAACCGTGCACCTTTCAGCGATAGTGCGATCGTCCAACGATGGAGTCTGATGAACTTCGGGCCCCACCGGTAACCCGTGGTCTGGCAGCCTTTTCCAACTGAAACGGTGTACCAGGATCTTAGCCGTGGGGAGGGAAGGACGTGAAACGGGAAAACACGCTCATAACTACCAGGGTGGTCTGCGATTAGCCAATATATAGTAACAAAAAGCCAATGGAACCATAGGTATTTGTCGTATGAACATCGAACTGCAGCAGTTGAAATGGTACAGGTGAGTATAAATTATATCGTCGGAAAAATAATAGTACTGGGGGCCAGTCATAAGCGTACAGGTGATTAGGGGTTACTTTGCATGCGGATGACAGACAGAGGGCAGACGTAGTCAGTAAACAGTGAAAATATACAATGTGCAGATTGCCAGTGTTTGAGTGACATATGAGTCTGAAGGAGCAACTATGTGTGTTTCGAAAATGACAGTTATCATTAAGTGTTGTGGGATATCGTGCCATTACCGTTTAATCCTCCACGTCAGTGTACTGTTTGTTATATTTCATCAACAAGTACTTTTGAGCCCCATCCCGATCAACCGACTGCCAGTTCTATTCGTATCCGCATCAGGCCAGCTGGCTAGAGCAAAATCTGGGTAACGTGGCCGGCAAAGGGCTGTTCCCGTTATCAGATACAGAAATGCTCAAAACAAAACGTTATATCCTTGTACATTATCACACACTTTTTATTCTGGATCATTCAAAAAACGGAGTCTAACGGAGCACCGGATTGTGCAACCAACTGACTTTCTCCATCCAGTCGACCTAAGTCACGAACAGCCTCCTAGTGAGCAGCATGGTTTGGTAATTATAGTTGCTGCGTCCAGTTGGCTCAGGTTATGAACACCAGTGGCGCAAAACCCGTCGGGGAAACAATGGCGAAAGTGTCTTCGGAGAGTTTGAGATGCGATACAACCATTTACGACCATTCTGCCGAAAGACTTTCTGGCGTGGCTATCTTTCAGCACAGCGGTAGGTAAACGGCACCAGCAGTATCTGATAGTGGGTTGTTCGGAAACACAATTTCGAACTGGAATGGACCGGTGAGATTTTCTCAGCGCCACACATCTGGGGTAGTTTGTGGTTGTGTGTGTCAAAAACAATACTCATCCCCAACACGCTCCGGGACTGATTAATGTAGGGCACATTGGGTTTTGTGTAATTTATATTTATTTGTGTTAGCAGGATTCGCAGTTACGGTATCAGTAAACGTCCCGGTGGTTACGAGGTGTTCATGGTTAAGAGTAGTCTGACGGTGGATGTTACTTGAGGCATTCACAATGCAAACTATCAGATCTAGCTAGTGCAACATGTCAGAAACTTCCTTGTACTTAGCCAGTAGTTTCGCTATTCCAGCCTCTGAATCCGTTATTTTGCTAATTCGATCTGCGAATACACTGGTAATTGAAAATCGACATGGCCTGGTGTTTCTCTTTCCTTATGATATGTTGGGATTTGCTGTTGAGATTATCTTTTTAACAGAGGCTTCGGTCTTCTCAGCAATAGCGGGGGTGAAGGAGATGTTTCGTCGAGCAATCCGGAGATCTTACAATTTTCTTTGCCGCCATCATGGTGTTTGTGCAAGGATGGTCACTTGGCGGTTGGCAATTTTTGGAGGTTAAATGACTTAATAAGTCTTACCTGACGATATTCTATTTTTCAATAGCAGATTGTGTTCAGAACGTCTCAACGCATCTAACATTATCGGTTACGTAGAAGAAGTATTTAAAAATTTCCCCTAACAAGCAGGGTGCATGGCACCCAGCGAACTCCAGTCCAGCGGTGGAAATGCTAGTGTCAATATCTTCCACAGCACGGCGGACGCGACGACAAATGGCGGAATGACTGGCCAGTAATTCCACATCCCATTGACGGCAATGTGCATACGTTAATATGGACTCACATTTTGTTTGGATTGCTGATGGTCAGACACCTCAAACGAGATAACCAATTGGAAGCGAGCGCAGAAACCTGGCAAGTGAAACCATATCAAGTTCAAACACAATGAAATCGGGCACGTCACGCTTCGCCGTTCAACTAAACAAAATACGCCTATTCGTACAATGAGTGGTTTCTTGTGACATTTCTCCTTCGGTGTATTAACACAAAAAACATTTGTAGAGAGCAGCTGTGATGGTTAAATTATTCCCTGAACATTTAATTCAGATCCATCCATGTTGCTTCATCATCGGTCACAAAATAGCAGGCCATTCCATCTCAAGACCGAGGCAATCAATCCCCTAACCTCATAATAATCAAATACCGACCGTATTTCATCCAGAAACTGTCGTAATTCATCCCTAAATTATCGGTGGTGTGTTCTAACGGAGAATTTGCGCAAGCGGTCACGCCGTGCGGGCAAGCTGACCGTGTTCAACGTACCTGGTAGACTACACTTGTCCATGTAAAGAGTATTTCTCGAAGTCGGTAAGACGGAAGAACGAGACCGCTACTGTCTAAGACTCCCCATAAAGATATAGCAAAAAGGTTATCGATTGTTGTTGCAGTTCACAAGAGCAGTTGCGGAGGAGAAATCCATCAGAGAACAAGAGCGAATCAGGTGTAGCACAAAATTTAAGTCCATAAAAGTGTTTACTGATGGGGTGCCAATAAATTCACCGACTTGGTCGTCGGTCTAGACTGCTCCACGTATTCTCTAAATCGACAAGCCGCAAATGGAAACGCCATTAGGTTGCCTGTCCAGACAGGTACTGGGAGGCAAACCACGTCTAGCTCTGTTGTCACTGGATGCGTTCAAGTTTCCGCAGCAAAGCCCAAGGTTGTTGCTAAATCCACATTCCTTATCCATCAATGACTTCCCCCGTCAACCGAGGCGTTGAGTGGAAACAGTCCTAGACCTAAGGCACGCAAAGTTATCCAGAACACTGGGAGAAGCACCTTAAACCCCCCGAGAATGAAGCGGCTGCATGACCAGAAGCATTTTCTCCATTATCTGGAGTAACTGTGAAGAGCAGCGACGAATCCAGAACACATGGTTCAACAGTAAGATCTGTAGGTGCTTACTGAAGTATAATATTTCTGGATTCGCAGTACAAGTGTAAAACGAAAAGAATTCACAATCGTCATGAATCTGATTCTAAAAAACAACGTTTCGCAAGTAGGACTGCACAATTTCATCCCTCACAGCTATACTAGTGTTCAAAGTTTCCATCCATTACTCAATAGTTCCGTAGCAACTAATCCTCCTACCCAAAATATGAGTGCCACTATGAACACCGCAGGTACGCCGCCACTTGATCACGTTACCAACTCAAATGTCAGCTAAACCAATCCTTCCTTAGTGCATCCCTCGATATTTCATTCACGACCAACTGGCTCCCTCCCCATGTCCCACTCAGTCATCTCATCATAATAACACTCTTCCAGCACCTTCCATCGAGGAGTCGAACCTTTGCGACACCCACTAGAATGTGAGCAGACAGTAGCTGCGCTCCTTAGACCGCGTCTTTCCATTCAATACTTTGCAACCCACTGTCCCATCCTTAATGAGGTTCTTCAGCAGTTTAAATGTTGTACCTAACAATGATAATTCCAGAACTTTACTACCAATTAACGCAAGATCATTGGTAAGTAAGATGAGCATTCTTGAATCGTGTGTTTTTATTTAATCCCCATATCACCTTCGTGATTGAGGAATGGTGCTCCCTTGATAATCTGGACAGTCACATGAGCATAATAGGGTATCACATGTATTTTATGGATTGCATTACAGGACCAGGTGGTGGGTGTATTGGCTAAGTGAAGAAACAGTTTTCCGCAGTAAAACTCGATGAGTCTACTCTTCATAAAGTCGAGAGTAGCTGTGGTTAATGGTCTCCGTTGGTTCTTGTGAGCTACTAATAGGATGCACCTCCAGACTGTTTAATGCTGTTAGCAGTGGGTTGACTGACTTTGTAGAGATAATGAGTCACTCATCAAACATACCTTGCGAACACAAATAGATAGGTGGCCAATGTACATAAGTAATTTCTCCTAGAACTCATTCTCTGCCCAGAAGAACTAGCCAAATACTTTCACGCATTAAACTGAATGGTTAGTACACACATGTTTAAACGTCCCCGGACAGAAACGTATACTGGATCTCATATTCACCATAGGTATCTCGTCCGTAGAGATATTTGTTATACAATAATTTCTAGGGAGCGACCACAATGTGTTTTGTTTGTTTGTTTGATTTCAATACGGCCACCAGACCACAAGTTGTATTCTATCGCCCCATTAAATACATTGATCGGAACGCCTTCTTCTCCCTACTCGAATCCTCAAATTGGAATGCCTTCTTTCTCAGGTCAAGTAAACGGCCAGGGAATTTATCAAACATCTGACACCTTGTATCGACGTTCTGGCCCCCATAAAGCCAAAACGCGTCGGCTCACATGTACAAAAGGGAATCCTTACTGCAAAAGAGACTGAAGGACTCATAATGCTTAAGTCGAGGTAAGGAAAAGCACTGGATTTCTTCCTGGTGATGCGAGTGAACAAATTGTCTGAACACAAAACGTCAGACGCAACTTCGTCACATGAACGAATAGAAACTTGCGCTCCGGAGCGAACATAGATGTGTGAAACCAATCCAGCTGATGAGACGAAAAAATTCCGTGAAGGATCCTGCTATCAGAACTCTTACCCTGAAAGACAACATGGTTGGTGATGACCCTGTTGCAGTACACAAACTCTTCAATTCACATTTTGCTGCCTCGCTTAAAGTAGAAAGCACCCCATCACCTGCTAATAGTCCTCCGAAATCAGATGAAGTTTTGATGTTCGAACAAACCGTTCACGGCAACAAAAGTGAGAATTTACTCATCCTATTACTCAAATTGTTCAACCCACAACTTTTACCCGGCACCTTCCCTCTTTGGTGGGAAGAGCCCACCATTACGTAGTTTAACGCAAGACGTTAGTAACTATCGTCTCATCAACCACACATCAATCTGCTCGCGAAGGTTTGAAAGGACAATAAATGTGCACATAGTCGAATTCTTAAGGACATGAAACCTTGTTAACCCCTCACAGCACGGTTTTATTAGCAAACGCTCTTGTATGACGTGTCAGCTGGAATTCTTGAACCATATATCGACGTCCGTCAATGATGGAAGTGCGGTAATTATCATACTCCTGGACATGCAAAAGGCTTATGATCGTGTGCCTCAAAAGCGCCTCCTGATCAAAATAGCATCTTTTGACATACAACATCCCTTGTATGGCTGGCTGTCGTCATACCTTGAAGGTCGCACTCAAACAGTCAAAATAGGAGAGCACCGTTCAACACCAAAACCAGTAACTAGTGGGGTGGTCCAAGGAAGCGTTCTGGGTCCGTTGCTCTTCTCAATGTACATAAACGATCTGTGCGACGTTATTACACATGGCAAGCCGTTTCTGTTTTCTGACGATATCAAAATCGTTTACACATTCCGCCAGGACAGTAGTATCAATTTCTGTCTACAAGATATTCGACAGGACCTAGCGTCGTTGTAGTTGTGGTGCAGAACATGGCTGATGTCGTTCTCAGCAGACAAATCGAACATTCTCACTTATGGTTGTAAAATACCCAATGGCTTCATCTCACTAGATGGTTGTAGTATTGACACAGCCACTTCGGTCAGAGATCTATGAATACGGTACTCAAACTCCTTCAATTTCTCTGAACAAGTATGCTTCCAGGTAGCAAAAACTACAAAAACAATAGGCTGCATCAAAAAGGCGTCCAGCCAACCAGCTGCGAAGCTGACGCTCTACAAAATGTGTGCTCGACCTCAACTCGAGTATTGCACCTTCATTTACTGCCACCCACGCAAGTCCTACAGGCTTGTGTTAGAAAACCTGCAACTATCGTTCACAAAAAGCTTATCAGGATATTCCACTTCGCTCACCTATAGACAACGTTGTGAAAAACTTGGCATTGACCCACTTTAGCTGCGTGGACTGAAGTTGAACTTGACGCTGCTGTACAAACTCATACATTCGGATATCATTATGACAGCTGTGGTAAGATCACTTTCGACGTCCTCAATATTCTGACCTCCCTGCGACACGAGATTTGCCTTGCCAGTACCACCGCGCCTGTTCACATCACCTTATATGAACCGCTAGCATCATAGTTAGTGGGCCGACATAAGTATCGCAGTTATGCTCTCAGCTGTGTAATGAATTCGCACTATCTTTGCTCCTGTAGATTACATCCACTAGCTTAACAATGTTGAGCTTTTACCGTTGGAAACGCCGCTAAATCAGCCTAAAGCTTGTTTGAATTCTGAAGGTCGATTGGAATTTTCCGTCGACGCACTCTTCCACACCGATGGCTGCTGTGCGGTTGTGCTCAAGGTGCTCTCACGTCCAGCTCCCTAGCACCCCTTAATTGTTACGTTGAATCTGTTGTGAAAGGTAAGTAGATCAATAAATAAAGTTTGTTTGCAGATTCATCGTTTTCTCCCTGCAACTTCCGATTCACGGTAGCATAAGGCTGGGGAAACTCTGGGCGTACGAATTCGGGATCTAGCACTAAAAAGCGTTCACCGTCCACTAAAAACACAGCCCTTCTTATAGTCTTAGAAATGGGGTTTCACCTTGCCAACCCTGATATCCCGAAAAAACTACACGTGCAAACTTCTTCCTTGTAAAGTATTCCAACATTTGGTATAAACCTCCAAGTGAAGTCAGAGCCGGTAACAACATTCACCGTTTTAAAAGGGTTTGGACAGCTATCCTACGTTAACGAACACAATGTCTATCTTCAACCTCTGTGTATCCCCTGATGACATTTTTGAGTCTGGTCCGAAAAACATTTAGCTGTAAGCTGCGTATTACGTAGATCCCGGCCCCAGCTGTCTATCTATCCACGCAAACAGCCTGCTTGAAACAGTTTGTCCTGTGATTTACTCACAAAATCATTAAGCACTTGGCCTACTGCGCGCTCACTAAACCAGTTGCAACTCAACATTATTTTAATGACATGCGTTTATTCATGTATTTGCATTGCCCACATTGCTAGAGAATTTGAACTTGGCGCTTGATAAAAAGTCCATCAGAACAACGTCATGTGAGCTCTGGTTATCACGGGCATATTTCATGCGGCCCTATAAACCGTCGACACAATTATCGGTTTGCCCGAATAACTCCCGAGTGCAAAGTAAAATGCCACAACAAGCAGTAAAGAGAGTTAAGTATTCCAATAATCATGGCAAAAGTAATAATATCGCATGAATTCAGTCAAAAAATTTCCCATACACATTGTGTGTCATAGTAAATGTAATCATCCCACAGTTTCTCATTTACCGCGTGAAATTACATTCTTTTTTCGATCCCCATCAATGTACCTTCTGCGAGAAACTTTTCTACGTAAGATGGACGCACGGAACATCGTCTTGGCTGAACGGTTTGCGAGATGTTCAACTTTCTGAAGTTTTCAAGCAATCTACGAAGTCCTGCGTCGGAATCTGCCTAATCGTTCGCTGGATTTTGGAATTTCCCACCCTGCCTCGTCAAAGCCGACCTACGTTGACATTTTCTGGGCGCCAGTTTTATCCACTAATTGCAAAACACTCCAAAGATGCGTATGGACGTTCTCTCCGGAGTGACCTTGAACTATTTAGAAAATTCCCCATCCCACAACTTGTAAAATGTAAATTAGCGTAACGCCCCATTTTTTGGGACAGTCTGTGAAGCGAGCAAACTCTCCTTTTCTATCACATGCGCTAAGGTTTCATAAACTAGCCATTCGCATTTTGACCACGTCCTTCTTGACGGTAGGCTTCACGATTGTGCTACTGTCTAAATATTTGCTTTTGTATCGTTTGTAAGGATCTGCAGTGATCGCGCATAATCCAGCGTGCTTCGCACATGTGCGTTGAGGAACATTTATTATTATTACTATTAGAAGGGACCGCTTTTTAAACAGTATCTAACTGAAATTTTGACAAGGATATAAAATGAATATATAATTCAGTTGGGCAACGTACATTCAAACGAGGCAATATGAGTTTACTTTTAAATCAACCAGACATTCGATATTAAATAAAATGCAAACAGAACGTGGCAGCGAACACCGGTTATTGACCAGCCAGTAGGGTTATGTGGCGGTTGAAGACCACTTTGTGGAATCGCCTTACGGTAGAAACGATGGCAAGTGCTTTATTGTGACGTAGCCGTGAAACTGCTGTCGTTAGAGAGCAAGAAGTACTGGCAGCTGCGTTTTGAAAACCTGCAGGTTAGAGGCGTGAGATGGTGGCTCTAACTCCCTAGACTGATGCACCGCACGCGACCACAAGTTGGAGAGTAGGGTCAGAATACCTTGACAAGCTGTTAAGGTGGAGCATTTTCTTCATTTCTGGCAGCTGATGGGCCAGGTTCAAGGGGCATCGCTTATCAACAGTCTTCAGAGGTGTCCAATGAAATGTATGACGTGTAGAATTACGCTATACCTGTCGGCGGAATCCATAACCGCAAGCAGGGTTGACACTTACGACGTTTTTTAAACATCAACAGCCGCATGAACACTTTTGGATACAGACGACGACTATTATGACCTATAGTGAAGCCCCGGCACTCCATTGGGCACATAAAGAAAAAGCGCCATTCCTGGTGAGTACGGGGCCATCATTTTTACCTCACCTACACGCACACGGCTTAAGCGTTCCATCACCTTAGCTCCGTCGGCCCCGGCCCCAACGACTTCGTCGAGATAAGTTGTTACAGTCCAAACAGATCATTATCGTTTTCGCTATCCGCCAGAAGACTGCCGGCATGGTTTAAATGCCGGAAGATAGACGTCGTTACTGAGGTAAATCACAGTGGAAGTTGGCAGGCAACATCTCTTTGAAACGTTCCGCAAAATTTAGTCGCAAGTAGACTTTATCAAGGCATAGGTTCGCGAAACGCTCTCGACAGTTTAACTTCACTATTGGAGCACAGGGTAGGTTGAGTGGATGCTGACTCATAAACAGTGCCGCACGCAGAGCTGTAGAGAAGCCAGCACGGATTCTCGTAACCTCGGTGATTTTATTCGCGACAGTTGGTGTGACTCAAGCTGAGTTTCCAACCTGTTTCATGACACGGACATTCTGTAGACGATCAGGTTGTAGTATAGACATTTAACACTAACATTTAACACTTTAACATTTAACACTTCAAGCTAGACTCAAACTCCACTTGTTCAAGAGCGATATTGCAGTTTTTCTACCGGGTCTGTCTGTCGGCGGTGTTTAGAACATGCTTAGCTTCCTCCAACAGCCCACTGATCCGTTGCACGGCAACATAGTGCAGCTGTCGATAGAGGCCTTGTAACACATGTTCTGCCTTCATGTACGCAAATGGCAGTAGCAACACTGTACAGCCCCTAGATGATTCTCGATTCTCCTCTGGCAACATTATAAAAGTGAAGCATCCGCCCACCGCACCCCGCCACATTGGCTTCAATACAGCCTTCAAATTGCTTTTCGAATCTACAGCGGTTATACCTATCGCCCTTAAAATAGGCTGAATATATATTTGGTAAGTAATTGGGGTTCATCCCAGATGTGAGAGCCAAGATTTTTGCAGACACCACTCTCAGAACCTCAGAATTGAAGGATAGGGGAAAACTCCTGCCAATACACCAGACGCCACTCAACAAGCAAAAACAGCTAAGTAGGCCTATGATCCAGCCATTGAACGCGCGAGCAAGTCAGAAACGTGTAGGGTTCCAGTGGTGAGCACAATTCAACAAGCATGCAAACAAACACGCTATCGGATGAGACAGGCAGCGGACAAATGCCTCTATGACTCTGCCTACGAGGAGACCCAGTATTCCGGGAAGTACTTGACACATCGTGCGGTAGTCGGGCAGCAGTCATTTCCGGGCCGCTGCAGTATCCCGTCAAAAACTCATCTCTTTGCATCAAGTGTTGGTCAGGAGTTACGAAAGCTTTCTTCTTAAACCGGCATTAATTCAACACAGTCCACCGGCGGATATGTGGCGCCACTGGATCTGGATGCCAAAAATCCAAATGATTGTCGGAGCGGGTTCCGTTGTGTGCGCACTATCCAGAATGCACATGCAATCTTAACAGATTACGCGTAACTCGGTGTGGACTTGAATCGTTAGCGAACGATTCAATAAAGCCAACTTCACACGAGAAAATGATACACGAAATTGAAAGACTCTCTGAGTACCGATGCTTACCAAAGCGAGCCTTTCAAGCAAAATAGCGTAGCCAAGACGGGTATTCCATATCTTAAAAACTCGTGTTTGGAGGAAGCTATGGTGACACTTTGACTGGCTATGATTGAACACCGCTTCGGGAGATTGGCTTCTCAACGAAAATTAATCAGCCATGTTGAACGTAGAACTACATGGATGGCAGGCTAATATGAAGTTCAGAAAAGCAGGGATAAGGTCATCTCTAGCCCAGGCACTTAAGTGAAATGGTTGATCGTTCTCTGAGTGCACCACAATGAAAACTGGAATATTTTCAAGAACCATACGGACGACATCTTGTCGATTAAACAGAGTGTTTTTGCACATACATTTATTTGCACGTATTGATTGCTGACAGTACGCAGAGGAGATCGAGGCCGCTGCTAAAACGGCAGTCTCAACAGCAAATCTTAGCACATCACACGAAGGGCATAATACCAAACCATGTTTAGTTCCCATTACCAATGTATTCGTAGATCAGGCTAAAAATTAAGGGAATTAGAGGCTGGAATAGCAAAACTACACAGTAGAAACGAGCAGCTTGCCGAACGTTTGCACAAATTAGATCCGCTATTCTGTATTACAGATGCCTCAAGTAACATCCGTCATCAGAACACTTTTAGTCGCAAAGACCTCGTAGCCGCCGGAACGCTTACTGATACTGTAGCTACTGAATTGCACAAGCGGTTACATTGTGCTAGCAAAGTGGTGGTGTTTAACGTACCTGACAGAATACCTCCGATGTCGGTGAAAAGGATCTTACTCAAAGCCAGTAAGATGGAAGAACAAGAGTGCTACTGTTTAGGACTGCGCAAGAAAGTACAGCAGAAGCACTGTCCATTGTTGCTACAGTTCACAAGTGAACTTATAGCGAACTTATTTACCAGAATACAAGAGCAAATCAGGCGTGGCACAAATTTTAAGTCCATAAAAGCCTTTGGTGACAAGACGCCACTCCAGAGGGAGATATTGCGAGCCAATATTTCCCGATATAACACCACAGTCAACAATCTCATTGATCTGACTGTATATCTCGACTGCTCCACGAGTTCTGCGAACCCGCAAGTTACAGCTGGAAACGCCGTTTCCTCGCCAATCCAGACGAACACTGAAAGACAAACCACGTCTAGCTCGGATAATGCCAGGCGCGTTCAGGTTTCCACAACGAAACCCACGGCTACTGCTCAAAACTTATCCCCTAACGCTCAATCCTTCTCTCTGTCAACCGCGGCCTTGACTAGAAAAAGTCTTAGAACTAAGGCATCCATATTTAATCAAAACTCTGGGAGAAGCAGCTTAAATGCTCCTGATAATGACGCGGCTGTTCGAGCAAGGCCATCCACTTCTCATCAGAGGAATCTCTCTCCGTTATATGAAGTAATCGAAAATACCAACGGCAAATCCAAAACACCTGAACGATGTTCTAAACCAAAAGTAAGACCTGTAAGGTGTTCACCAGAGAACAGTATTTCGGATTTGCAATATAAGGATAAACCAAAGGAACTCAACAGGAGTCATGTATCTGGTTTTAAAAACCACATTCTAAGAACAACGCTTTGCATGTAAATCTGCACAATCAGTCTCCCACCGCTTCCAGGCAAACATACTACTATCCTAGGGGTTACGGTTACCATTCATCATCCAATGGCTCCGTAGTAACTCATTCTCCTACCCAAAATAGGAGTGCTACTAGGAACCGGGTTCCCAATAGTTATACCCCAGCAAGTACATCACTACCTGAATATGTCAACAACACAAATGTCCGCCACACCAGTCCATTTTTAGTGCATCACCCGATAGTTCATCAACCGCCACCTAACCCCCTCCCCAATTCCCCCCTCTGTCATACCTCCATAATGGCACTCTTCCAGCACTTCCAATCATGGAGTCAAACTTTTACGACATCCACTTAAATATGAGCAGAAACTCGGTACATCCCCTAGATAAGGCCTTTCCATTTGGTATCCTGAAACCCGCTGCCCCATCTCTCATGAAGTTCTTTAGCAGTTTATCTGCTGTATCTGACAAAAAGAATTTCGTAAGTTTATTACTAATGAACGCAAAATCGTTGGTTAGTAAGGTGCACATTTTCAAACCATTTGTCTTTATATCTAATTCCAATATCATCCTCGTAACTGAGACGTGGTGCTCTCCTGACACCCCAGACAATCAGATGAGCATCGTAGGATATCACATGTTCCGCAGGAATCGTCTCACAGGACGAGGAGGTGGATGCATCATTTACCTAAAAGAGAAATTTTCCGCGATAACACTTGATGATTCCATACTTCATAAACTCGAGGACTCTTTGTGGTTAATGGTNTTTGACCACGTAATTCTTGCAAGAAACTTCACTTTTGTGCTACTGTTAAATTATTCGTTTATGTATGGTTTGCAAATATCCACGGTGATCGCGCATAACCAAGCGTGCTTCTCACATATGCGTTGAGAAATATATTATTAATCTACGATTCGAAGTGTGAAGCGGTGAACGGTTAATTTAACTCACGTACCTGATTTAGTCTCTCATGTCGTGAAAGTTTGGCAATACGTACGGCAGTGCATTGAACGGAGCATTCAACAAAATTTGCGCGCCTGCATTAAAAAATATTCAAAATATTTCAAACCTACACACTATGTATAGTGTTTACGGCAATTGACACTGCACTAGACACAATATATTGCGGAAAAAATAGCTGGAGGTTTTCATCATGGAAGCGCGCAACGCATGAGTTAGCTGTATAAAGGTGCGTCGTTACTACATGTAGTAAATGAATGGGTAGTTGAGCGTACAGATCAAATAATTGCTGCACAGAAAGAGCAGATGTCTTCTTGCGAAACAACGTTATGTATATATGCATATATAAAACGGCACCGACGAGTAACAATATCTGGGAGGGCTGAAGGTTGAGCGAAGAACAGTGATCAAACTAGGATTGTGTGATTTCTCGATCCCCGTTGCACAGCGGTGTGGCGCGCGTACAAACAACCGGAGGGCATTCATAGTGTGATACTTCCCAATAACCTAGGAACAATGGGCAACTATAAGTTTCACGGCAATTTTAATTATCATACTGCAGGCGCGGTCAGTGAAATTTTCCGGGTAACAATGTGCAAGTATGTCCTATCCAAGCCACCCGAAGCCCACAAGACAAGGAGAATGAAGCTGAGTTATCAACTTCGAGTTACAACGGTCTGCTCAAACCGTACTGCCGTCCCTGGGTGTTTTTTACTGTTCCGTCAGTGCCCCATCACCATCCACCTAATATCCTATGAGTATACTGACCAGAAAAACAGATAACACCCGTAGGACGATCAGCCGGAATTCTTAGCAGAAAACTTCAATCGTAACTTCCCGATTATTGATAACCGATTTTTGGCCCACTTTCTACACATGTACCAAACTCACATTGTATAAAAAGTTGCGCTTTATTTTCTTTATTTGCGCCGATAAGAATACTCATCGTAAATGTGAGATAGAACACTCACAGTGAAAGGGACGTATTCTGCGAAGAAAAAGTAGCAAATTCATACAAAGCTTCACTGCGGTTTGCCAGCCAATGCATGCATGGCCTCCCAGAACTGTCAGTGGATCTTCCTGTTGAACGATGGACGGGGTGCTCCAGCCTACTGGTTGTACATCGTGAAACTGAAGGTAGAATTAAGCGGAATAGTTAGTGACAAACCGGAGAAACCAGATGAGCGGGATAACTAACAACTGACGAATAATATTCTCTAGGGAATGGGTGACCTACCTACCACAACCTTCGTGATTGCAGTAGCACTTAGGGAAAACCGTTTGATGGCACAGCGCCAGTGAATGTTACGCGCCAGTTTACCTCTGATCAAAGCACCCATGTTGCTTTTGGCGCAGTCCTCCATTAACTTACTGCAAACCTCAAACGGATGAATCATCTAAACATACACCTGGGTAAGTTGTGGTCTAACACAGTTCAATGTGTAATGATTCTCCCTCACTTTCTCGCTCAAAAGGCTGATGCCCTCAGCGGTTTCACCAAGAAAAGAGCTGAAAAGACATAATGGCCAACAGAAATCGCACTGATGTGAGTTAAAAGCGCGTTACAGTCTTTTTCTCATAGGTTTTAATGTACCTCACAACTTTGTTGAGATTTTCCAAAAAATGTAAATTATCACTCAGAAGTATATTTCGTGACAGCTTCCAAACGGACTGCTGTACCGCTTTGTGCACATCCGGCATAGGTGGTGAACTTAAACCAGCTTCATAATGGGTTAGGTTCTACTTAATTTACTGCAGCTCGCTGACCACAGTTCGGTGTGCTATCAAGCGAACCAAAAGTCGGCGGGACTACAAGGACGGCGCATAAAGCATTATGGAGTAGCAGTGTGTTACACATGTGATTGCAGTCGTGCGTACGGTGGATTAGTAGGTCACCAACGTATCACAATGCACCGTTGGCCAAGAGACATCCAATGTCGTAAGCCAAGAAAGCGGACGGCACAGGGGTTACTTATTCAGGAAAACAATCCATGGGTTGTGTGTTCATACAGGACCACAAACAAAAACACTCATCTGGTCTAACGGAACACATAAAAACTTTGGGAGGATGGCGTCCAGGCAGCATATTGCCTCGACTAAATTTTTTGCTATCAAATGAACCTATGATGGCTGTAAACGTAAAACGTATCGCTCTACTGAAATCAAGTGACCACGTACCCGTGTTGTTTAACTGCATGTGCAACAATACGTGGCCGGAAAATGATCTGAGGGTCAGTACGCATTCTACCAACATTCAGTGAGAAGTTCAATGTGGCAAACTGGGCGCCTAACCTGCCAGGAGATACGGTTGGCCACTGGGCAACCTTCAGTACTGTTGTTAACCCGTGCATCGAAGATCATGTGACTCTGAGGCTTGCTCGGACGAAGAAAGTGAGACATTGGCTGAGACTTAAGGCCCGCAAGCTCGTGGCATGGGGGTGATTTTATTACAAGGTACTGAAGGGGCTCTCCTACGGTGCATTACCCTGTGCAACAGATATAACACAGCAGTCAGATGTGTCCACGATCTCCACCAGGGAGCTTTTGTGAAAAGGAAAAAGTCGAATAACTTCCTACGCGTACCGTTTCGGCGTTCATCCTACCAGCTGCGAAGCTGACGCTCTACAAAATGTGTGCTCGACCTCAACTCGAGTATTGCACCTTCATTTACTGCCACCCACGCAAGTCCTACGGGCTTGTGTTAGAAAACCTGCAACGATCGTTCACAAAAAGCTTATCAGGATATTCCTCTTCGCTCACCTATAGACAACGTTGTGAAAAACTTGGCATTGACCCAC
>QNGE01001803.1:65233-82722 GCA_008508345.1 Paragonimus westermani | reverse complement strand
TTATTATTATTATTATTATTATTATTATTATTATTATTATTATTATATCTGATGTACCCAGCGTTACGACAGCTGACGAGTCCACCGGGGCCAACTGCGAAGCGACTGGAGCTGTTTTATCTCAAAGGGGTGTTGTATGCGGCACGCGAGCTCTGGTTCCACTGTGCCACCCACGTAAGTCATTGACAAGTAATGCGTATGCTGTCGTGAACATCAAGATATCCCAAGCGTTTGTCCTCAGGTAAGTTAAAGACTGAGGGACATTTTGGGGAGTCAAAATTCCCTTCAATCGACCCTGTCGCATCCTCCTTCGTGACCCCGTGCAACTGGACGCTTTTTGTTGTTCTCCCCATCACCCGTAGCCAAGAGTACTAATTCCTTCAACTCGCCCCCCTCAGTGGTCGAACTTCATTCACCTGTCCACGTACCCAGTGTTATCTCTCGATTTCACCCTCCCTACCGATGTGAATACGGCCGTTCTACGGTCCGCCGTGGAACTGTCAACAGCTAATAAGCTTGTCCGTAAGGTAGACTTTTATACATACAGACAAATCCCATCGCATTTCGTCGGTTAATCCGTCCGTCGGTCGTTCGTGCCTGTACTTGTCTCGTGTTTTGGACTCTTGACGGCCCATTGCGGCCGATAGCTGTACCTTGTCTCACGAACGCAAACGAATTGAGGTTCGTTTCTTGTGAGTGGTCACATTATTTGTGCAAATGGTACCACGTTTCCAGTGACTCGATCTGGTTCCGATATTTGGTAATAATGGCTATGTTTGCGTCGCCAAACTTCGTCGGAAGCGCTGACAAAAGTCACCTGGTCCGGAAGTCATACCACCCAGTTTCCTCAAGGAGAACGCAGATTCCCTACAGGCTGCATTGTATGCTGTAGTTTGTCATTAATTAGACGGTAAAAAGAACCTCAAGTGAATGACAGCACTGTTATGCGATGCTCTTTCCTAAGAGCGGTACTCGGGACAATGTTGCCAGCTCCCATCCCGTTGCCCCAACCACGACCAGGCCGAAGATATCAGGTGGCTCAGTTGATGACCACCTGTGACACCACGTAGAAAAACAGAAACTTTTTGCGGCTCAGTAGCGTGAATTCCGTCAAGGGTGATCAAACAGTGGATTCTGGCAATCACACGGTTATAATCTACTCGGGTTTTCCAATGAATTTGACATGATCTATTGCAAAGTCCTGCTAACCACGGTGGGAGCATGAGAAATAACAGGCCAGCTGCAAGCTTGATTGCATAAATAACAGGAGGGTCAGTGTAAGAGTCCGCAGAAACTACTCTTTCAAACGCCTGGCCATTAGAGGAGTAACCCAGGGTTCCATTTTTAGACCACTTTTATTCCTGCTATACATCAGTGATGTGACTGCCAATATGTAGTGCAAGCTTCTGCTCTATGTAACCAAAATGAAGGTAGATGTACCAGTGCGGACTTCGGAGGATGAGGACATATTCCAAGCTGACCTGGATAAAATGTACTTTTTAGGCGGCAGAAAACCACCTGCTCCTCAACATAAACAAAAGTACTCTCATTTATGGCCACCAAGTTAAAAAGTGACTCACTAAATTGCCGGGAGTCTCGCCTCGGCCGGTCGCTCAGCAGCTTCATACAGATATTCTTATTAAAGAAGACCCGGGCTTTCCCAAAACGCCGCATTACCAGTATGAACAGTTGACACAATTATGCGTCTACTACAACGTATTACAATTCGTGTGAACTGTGTTTATGCTTTTGGCCTACTCTGAACTAAAACTGAACTTGAAAGCGTTTTCCCTTATCTTATTCAGGGCAATGGACTGATTTAAAACGTCCGGAGGAGGGCTACCCAAAGATTGTTAGGACTAAGAACCTTGTCGCATGTTCCGAAGCTCAAGAAACTTAATTTGTTTGGTATGCACTGTCGATGTCTTCCTGAGGACATGGTACTTTGGTGCACACTAAATTAACGGTTCCTGGGTACGCAAAGTTGATGGCGGATTCGAAATACAACTGGCTGTGGGAATCAGTGTGCACTATACGAAAGTTACGATAGATCTCCAGTAGCACCAGGCGACATCGGTAGACAAAAATGGCTAGGGAGGTCCGAGACCCAGTTGTCGGACTTGCTGTAAGACACCATCGGTGCGTGTAGACCGATAAACATGCACACGACCAAACGCGTTCGCATGCAGCGGAAAGACGGCGGACGAACGCATTAACCATCTTATATGCAGTGTGAAACATCACTTTAAGAAATTCACGCATAGTACAGCAAGCAGGTCTGGGCTACCTTCAGATCACTACAATACTTGCTCGCGAGCTTTTCCATACTCCTAATCACCCTTGAGTTAATCTGTCAGTTCTCAGAGGCAAACCAACTCTAAGGAGGTACTCTCTGAAAATATGCAAATGATACTGTCGGATTAACTGCAGGAATTTTTCCTTTTCTATACAAAAACACCTAGAGACTGGGACTTTTTTCTTGATCCGCTTGTTACGGCAGCATCCGTGGATGAACTCAGAATGGTGTTTGATAGGAATCAGGCTCCCTGAAACTTTTTAACAATGGTCATTCCTGCAAACTGCAGAAAATGTTCTGTCGCCAGTGATATGCAATCTCACCTACTGCATATCAACGGACCTAAGGTCAGGAAGTTCCCTTGTAGTGACCTGCAGATGCCCTCGGTCTACCTGCTGTACGATGTGTGAAAACCTTTCTAAAATCTTAGCTCACACTGTACATGGAACCTTGAGAATCTTTGCTTGCCGTCTGCCTGATGCATGAGATCATGTTTGCTCGTTTGCATGCTTGTCGGCGTATGCGCGCCAAGCGCACCACACACCTTTTCCAGCTTGCTCACGCGCTCGGCGGTTGGATCCTTAGCCTCCCTAGCTATTTCGCGTATCGGTGTCGTCTAGCGCTGATTGAGACCATTTGTAATCATCGAATAATATATTTCCGGTCTCCGCAATTATCTGTATTTTTATTTCGCGTCTGGTATTTCTGCGTATGCCTGTGGAAACGTTAATTTAGTGCACGTACGCACTAAAACTGGTGAGCTCGTACGCCTTTATTTTTTCCGCACGTATATTTTGTTTTTCTGACATAAGTTAACGCTAATTTTTCATTTATTAATTCAGTCTAATCTCTGTTGCTGTCGAAAGTATGCAAGAACGCATCTTTAATTCACCAGACGTCTTCGTCAGTGTTCTTTCAGTCCCGATCGCACCTTTTATGGAGAACAGTCCTCGAAACCGGTTTGCACAGATGGAAACCACTTTTGCGTTGAGAAACATCACCACGGAACTAACGAAGTTCCACCATGTGGTTGCTGCACTTCTGCCTCACGTCATAGACGAGGTGGACGACATACTGGAGCTTCCAGACCCCGTTGAACTACTACTACTACTACTACTACTACTACTACTACTACTACTACTACTACTACTACTACTACTACTACTATCGAACCGTCAACGCATTACCCAGCTGCTGAGTTTCACCGAGTTAGGCGATCAGAAGCCTTCGCAGCTTCTACGCCATATGCAACGCCATATGCAACGCAGCGACTCCCTAGGGATATGAAAAATGTCCTTAGCGCCAACCCTCAGGCGGCCCTGTCGCAAAGGGATGATACAGCAGATTATATTTAGGAGACATACGGAAAACAGCGCCGGAACCACTGGCACTCCTAACTGACCGTGTGGACGAACTCACACGCCAGATCCAGGTGCTCAGCACTCGAAGCTCGCGCCCGCACTCACCCTCGCGTAAGTCTAACAAAAGAGCCGCCTGGTTGACTTCTAGGAGGCGACGAGTGCTCACAGGAATTGTCAACCCCGACCACTGCTGGTACCACCAGCAGTTTGGTAACCGTGCTCGATTCTGCGACAGTCCCTGCTCCTCCTCCAAAAGGGACCAGGGAAACTAGACCGCCAGCACGTCGCGGCGACCGATGTTGCTGGCTCCCGAAGTCGCCTGTTTTTCATTCGAGACCGCGGGTCGGGAGTTCGTTGCCTCGTCGACACTGGTGCAGAGATCAGCGTTCTCCCACCGGATTCTCGTGAACGACTTGAGGAGACGCAGTCAACCTTACATGCAGCAAACGGTACGCCTATTACCGTTTATGGCGAGTGTTTTCACGTTGAACTTAGGTCTTCGCCGCACTCTTCGATGATTTTTCACGGTGGCAGACGTCCAAATGCCAATCATTGGCAACCAATTGCTCGAGCACTTCGACCTGCTACTCGACACACGATACCGTCGGCTAGTCGGCCATAAGACAAACTTGTCTGTTACTGGGACCTTGGCCAACGCGGTTCCAATCAGTCCTGTGTATCGCCCGGTTATCACGAGCACTTACGCTTCTCCTGTCGAGCAATTTCCGACCACCTTCAGACAACCGGCCTCGCTGCCGCCAGTGACTGGTGTAACACAGCTTCACATCGTCACCACTGGACCGCCGATGTTCGCTAAAGTCCGTCGTTTAACACCGGATAAGCTGAAGATAGTGCGCGCCGATTTCGAACACATGCTCGAGCTTGACATCATTCGCCCGTCGGATAACCCCTGGGTTTCGCCTCTCCATATGGTGTCGAAAAGTCAGTTGACTGGCGCCCATGCGGAGATTACCGCGCGCTTAACGACGCCACGGTGCCGGACATATACATCATTCCGCATATTCAGGACATCACGGCTAGCCTGAAAGGCACCCGTGTGTTCTCGAGGCTCGATCTGGTTCGTGCCTACCACCAGATCCCAGTTGCCGCAGACGACGTCGCGAAAACGGAGGTAATTACGCCATTCGACTTGTTCGAATTTCTGCGCTTGCCATTTGGTCTCCGGAACGCTACTCAAACGTTTCAACGATTTATCGATGACGTCACAGGAGGTTTCAACTTTGTCCATCCCTACATCGACGATATTTGGTGGTTAGCGCCTCCAAAGAAGAACACCAGAATCATCTGCGTTTGCTCTTCGAACGATTTGCAGAGTATAACGTCACTGTAAATGCGGATAAATGCATTTTCTGTCAACCAACAGTCGGGTTCTTAGGTCATCGTGTCGATCAGCGCGGCATCCGGCCGCTAGCCGACAGGGTGCAGGCGATTCGCGACTTTCCGCGCCCTACAACGCTCGCCGCTGTTCGTCGTCCCAGCGGCATGGTTAACTATTTCCGTCGTTTTATTCCGCGTTGCGCACAACCCATGCAGCCTTTGACCGACTTACTCCGTTGCCGTTCCAACGGCGATATCCAGTTGTCAGAAGCAGTCGTCGACTCGTTCGGTCGCACCAAAGACGCGCTGGCCGACGCAGTGATGCTTCACCATTTCGACGCTAAAGCCACCACGAGCATAGCCGTAGACGTTTCCGACATAGCTGTTGGTGCCGTACTCCAACAATTCGTCGATGGCACCTGGAGACCTCTTTCATTTTCCTCCAGACTCCTGTTGTCCGCCGAAACGGGGTACAGCACGTTCGTTCGCGAGTTACCAGGATTCTATTCGGCCCTTCTTCACTTTCGATACGCCCCTGAAGGCCGCCAATTTGCGATCTTCACTGATCACAAACCATTGGTATACGCCTTCCTCAATCGTTCCGAACGCAATTCAACTCGGACCTTCCTAAGGCAACAGTTCTTCTCTCATGGAGTTATCAACTACTGGAACGACCTACAACCAGAGATTGTTAGCTGTTCTTTTAAGGACCGTCTCAAAGTGTTATTGGATTCTCATCTACTTAATAGACCGCTAGATTAGTAATTTATCGTGTTCTCGCTACTCTGTATAACCCTGAAGAGCGGTGCTACACCTTGTTTTTGATTACTGCCTTTCAGGTCAACAGAAAACCAGCGGACATCGCAACGAACAAACTGACTGGATCTGGGTAGATTGGGTCCCCAGACTAGAACCCGTGTACGATTCGCTAAAATCGCTGTAATTATCGCATAATATATTTTCGGTCTCCGCAATTATCCGTATATTTATTTCGCGTCTGGTATTTCTGCGAATACCTGAGGAAACGTTAATTTAGTGCACGTACGCACCAAACCGTAACTGTCACCTTCTCCACACCGTTTTTCGCGCCAACTATTAGTACCATTTTTGGTATTGGTATTTAGAAAACTTCCTTCTTCTTTCGTGACAAGTCCCTGCTCTATGTGGCGTGTGTGCACGTTCGTCCGTGATCTTGTTCGTATGATGATTTTAAGATCCCCGCATCCTAGAGATATCTTCAGCTCGTTTATTCCTATTAGTCTTCTCATTCATTATGCAGATGATGTATAGCCTTCATTTACTGTCCTGTTATGTGCATGTTTTATTTTGTGAGAAACTGACTGACATGTAAACTAACTATTACCTACCCGACGTGACCAGAATAGTTTGCCCAGAAACGAGTGTCTGAACTCACACTGCTTCCCACAACATCCAGAAAAATTCAACTACAAATCAGGAAACTCCTTGGACTGCAACTAACTTAAGGAACCTATTGAACCGAATGAACCTGTTTTCAATGATCGCCTTTCAGATCAACAGAAGCCCACTGACACTGAGCGAGGAAAACCGACTGGATCCGGGAACCTTGGGCCGTTGCCTCGAACCCGTGTATCAATCGCTGAAATCGCTGAAAAAATTCCTTTTAATGCACAATGGGTTGAGTTATTTTCAAGGTTGACTCTGGTTGACCATTTGGTTTTCCCCACGCCGCTGGTGCGTAGCGCAGCGTGCTGTTGTCGTCCTTTTGGTTTTCGTTTGTGTAAGTCGTGTGCATGTCTTACTGGTCCTTTGGCTCACGCTTTTTTCTGTTATCTCCTGTTATAGGACTATCGTTGGATCCCCTGTTTGTGAGGAACACAGTCCCCCGGTGTCTCCACGTTGCACAAAGTGGGTTTTCGAGTGTATCGGGTACACGAAGCCAGAACATCCGGTTTGCCTGTTACAGGTCGTGAGTGTCTCATCCATGGCTGAGAAGGCCTCTGATGCTATACCGGTGAGGAGGGTGCGTATCACTGACTCATCCCAACTACCGTCTAATTATGGGTAAGTCCGGCGCAGGATCATTGTACATGGTCCTGTGTGGTCCATAACAGAGCTTTTCGGGCCATCCAGTGCGTTTACCCAAGAATCATGTTTGTTGTTCGGGACACCAAATCTAGGCATGATTACTGGGAAAATTTTTCGCAGTTTCGTAAACAGTAGAAACTCATAAGAACGTACTGTGATAGCCCATTGTTTGGGAGCTTAAAGGAGATCACATTGTTGTAGGTCATAAACACTCAGTTAATACCCGTATGTCTTATACATTCTACTAAGTCCATATGCCCCAACCATGTAGCTGTGGCCAACACCCAGTTCCAAGTACTAAATATTGCTCAAAATACAATATGGAATTTAGCCTTCCTGGTTGGTGGCACAAGCCCTCACATTTCCAATTATGTGCACCCACGTACCACAAGTTATCTGATGCGCACAATGTTTACTGTCTTCAACGGAAAGCCAACTTGACTATTGCCTTCCGATGTTAGCTGTCTGTTCGCCTTGCTGAGTCCGCCTGCAGCGGGCACAAGTGTGATTATTTCCTTATTCATGGTCAAAAACAATTGAGTGGTGCGGTTGCAGCTTCCTATCGGTTTTATGCCCTACTTCATCCGTCCATCGCCCGCTGAACAGTGACAGCGACACCCAGAGCGCACATCGATCAGCCATGATTTCATCTCTCCACAGATCCACTGAATTTCCATCGAAGAACCACTATTCGCGGTTCTCTTTGGTATTGTATACTTGCCGTTTAACTTGGACCGTAGCGGATGGACAGTTTTGTAAGGCCATCTACCATGACCCGGTAACTGTTCACAACGGATTCCACTACACTTAACCCGATGTAGGTTGCAAAGAGTTTCCCCTTGAGTCACCTAAAAATTTCAAGGCATATCGTTCCTTTTTGCAATAAAATGGGTGTCGTTGCAGTTAGATTACGCTGACGACGACTGCGTGGAAGTATTACAAAGCGCGCAAGCATTGTGTTATGTATCGATTCAAACAATTATCAGTTGGTCTCCATGTACGTTAAACAAAACAGGTATGAAAATAATGTATAATGAGGCGAGAAAAGTGACAAACTTGGCCATTCCCAACTAGCTGGCTTTTATTCTCTAGTTTCATGTAGTAAGCGACTCTCCAGGATCCCTCCCGTCCGTGCGGTTTGACGTTAGCATATTTGTTTGCAAGATTTCGTGCCTTGATGCAAATGTCATGTGGTACACTTTCAAGGGTTTCAGTAAGGTGTTGGGTTCACTGGTATGGCAAACCAAATAAGACTGCCCGTCCGAATGGACCTATTTCAACATGTGACAAACTTGCTTGATTTGGATGTAACCACGTGCACTGTGAATTTACTGTCTGCTACTACTGAGTAAATGCCTGGCGTCACTGAACTTTATGCAGCACCACTCCCGGAGGTACTCTGTTCAGTACTACGCCCGGTGGCACTCGTATTATTTACGATCGCGATTTCTTGCTGCATTGTCGGAATTCGCCCGTCGCTCAAACCCCGCCGAATGAGCTACCCGAGGTGCCCGGATTTTCCTTGTCCTCCGACGGTAAAACTGCACCGTCGATTGTGACGAATTGCCATCTGCCGGCAGAAAACGGAATATCCAAAGGCAAGTCTATTTTTTAGCTTGATTTGTTATTCCACCACAAGCAGCTGACCCATTCAAAATGAGTCAGTGTTCAAACGGTGGTATATTGATTGGATGATGTACCGTTGGCTTTATGTTTTCAGACATACAAGCTTTACCTGGTCCGTATAGAAGTGACGTTTTTATTATGTGCATAGCATAACTAGTGTGGTCTGTTGTTCGCGTTCTCTAAACTGCTGGTCTTTCTTTCACCGGCCCATCTGATTTAACTCTCAAGCTCCTCCCGACACCCATTTCTAGTAATTGTTTAGGTTCTACAACGGATGTAACTAGTCATGGAAACACTGTCCCTTCAAGTCCCGTCTTTTGCCATCTTGCATCTAGTCTCCATCTCATACTTTAGTCGCGAATGCGAACAAATACGGATACTTTCGACGTTTACACTCGAACAGCTTGGTCATTAGGCCACTCTCATCCGAACGTTTGTTCCATTTCAAAAACAAAAATTGCTGTCACTGAGCTGGGAACCATCCACCGCTATTGCATTTCAGTTCTTAACTTCATAAGGGCTGTTGGCGCGGTTGATCTTGTGCCGATGTCCTTCAAAGTTGGGAAGACACTAGTAGAAGCCTTGATTCTGTTGTTGCTGCTGAGTTTACTCAGTATTAGATCCCATATTCAAGAACGTAGCCGGGGCTCTTAAGAAAGCCATGGATTGACCCCAGTCATTACGGGATTTCTGACATTCACCATGCCTCATCGACTCGAAGCGGCCCAAGCAGCAAACGCTAGGGCAGAGCAGGCAGGGTTTCCTCCTGGATAGGGATGCAATGATCGGATCTTCATTGTTCACCAAATTCTGGAAAATTAGCATACCTGCCGCCGGCCATCAATGACGGGTTTTCCCGGTCAGGTGGGTTTAGTTCAGTACATCGATTGACCTTTTTGAAGTCTCTTAAACGCAAGACTCCACCGGAAGCACTGTTGACGCTTTCTTCTCATGCACCAGCTCATTTTAGAGTCTGCGGTGAACTATCTACCAGTTTCAGTACCGTCGAAACCACCCACTTTCAACGCTTTTGTTAACTCTTGTCATAGACTGAATAATAACATGGGAATGTCTGCGACACTCGAAGTGTCGGTGTGAACCTTAATTAAGCTGACGGCAAGTTTCCAGCAGCACAGACAATGATAGGTTTATGCTCTGCTAAGTACTTAGGAATGCGCTTTATAGCTGAGAAGTACAAAGTACTTATGCAAGAATGCCGGGATTATGTAGTTATGTTGACTAACAGGGTTATGTTAACTGGTTTGTTTACTTGGGAGGCTGTATCGGCTTCGATGGGTGCATAGAGAATGAAATAGAAGCTCATATCTCTAAGGCTGAAGCTCTGTCCTCCAACCTGAGTTATCTCTGGCAACAGAAATCTTGAAGCTTAATGACTATGTGTCTGAGGCGACTGTGAGGGTTGTGCTACCTTACGGCTTCTAATCTTGGCGGCTCAGGGCGCAAGACCTGAACCGTTTTCCGATGTTTGATCGTCGTCTGCGCCGGATCGTCCACACCGGGTGGCGCCAACGAGTAAGTAACGAAAAGATTAGAGATCGGGTATTTGGTGGCGAGTGTCAAGCGAGTTTTTTTCGTTCAATCTTTATGTTTGCACAAGCTGATGGATACGTCGTGTACTAAGGATTCCTGTCGGTTTGCTACACCGATCACTCGTTGCCGATTTTGTGGCGGACTGGCGTAAAGTGCCAGGGGGACAAGGGGCCATCTGGTATTGAGACACGAAGTTGTTCGTCAAGTGGTTCACCACCGTAGGTCACGTTCATCTTTTGGTCTGGAACCTTCGCTAATCATAGTGTCAGTAGCTAGAGATCTCAGGTGTAATAATGGTCAATCGGCTGGACGGAGTAAATGTACGCCTTATACTTCCGCTCATAGCCCGGTTGTTTATTTACGAGCTATAGACACCTTGGCGTTGAAGGTCCAACTATTTGTAGTTTTTATAGTTAGATCCCTTTTCATCCTCTTGCTTGCTCTTTTCCCCACGGTTGTATAGCAGTTAAACAAGCGCAGACCAGATTTTTTGCTGTCTTTGCTGGTGATGAAAGGGCCGATATTAAGCACAGAATATTTCTTCTAAAAACTTGCGGTCTTATTTTTCGGCAAAGGAATTTGTGCGACTATTTCGTCGGCTTCCGCGACTGATTGAAATCGGCGCACACTGAATCTACTGCCACTGTTGCTTTTACCCACCAAATGAATGCTTTGGAATTGTACTGTTGTCACTTTCAAAAACGTCTTTCAGACAGCATTTATTGTTGTTTTACGTTAGTTTCGATTAGACCTTTCGTCTGACCGGAACTAGCTAAATTTGTTAGTTTTCTGTTCAGCTGTGCGTAGTTCCGCATATTTCATCTGTTAATGAAACGTTGCGTAGTATACCGTCTGACCAGTGAGTGGTCAGCAGCTTCACGTGATTGTTAGTTTTCTAAGTACCCCTGATTTGTCCAAAAATTAAAAATCGGTTTGGTACGATATTTCCGACACTGAAATAGGGTGATTTATAAGTCGTAGACCGTTCAGTGTGATTATAGTATTATGTTATGAATCACAATTCCGTCTTCATTGTAATGTGTAACCAACGCTTCATCTACCATCAGCCTTAAAACCATTTGTCTTAATCCCGTCTTGATGCATCAGTCTAGCTAATACAGTAGGCTCGAGGTAGTTCAATAATCTTCAGTGTTATCAATGGTTCGCATTAACTCGGAAAACCCGACCATAATGAAACCAAGTGTGATGAAGTGCACCACGTTTGTCGGCTTGATGTCTTAACTACTGGAACTAGCCTGTTTGGTGAGCCACTTCAACGGCAATAACGATAGTCTACCCCAATAATAATGCACCTCAGACGGTTGTGTAAGCACCGTCTGTTTGATAGGCCGTCAGCTGTCTATCACGGTTTCATTATCCTAATAAAGGTCAGCCTGTGTAGCGGTTGTATATACGTGATGATAGTCGTCAGTCCCTCAAGATGCTAGCCTGTGGGTAATGTGAACCACAGTATAATCAATGTTTTGATTGTCAGCTTGCGGGGCTGTAAACCCATTGGCAGATGTGACTTCCTAAGGTGCGGGCCTCGCCTCTTCGCCTTTTATCTTAGGGGAATTGTCCAATTTTCTTTCGGTCATGTCTATTTTTATTCTCTTTCGTGGGTGATACTTATACAGACTTCAACTCATTTTTCACTCGTTTGTATATATGCAGGTGTATGTCCAGTCTCTCGATGCTAGGCTAACCAAAACGGATTAACTAAATATTCCTCTTTCTTTGCAGCCGATGACGTTCCCTTCGAAATGGACGTATAGCCCGGGGCTTGCAGGTTATTTCAACGGCGCCATCCGCATTTTGTCGTCATCCGATGGACGCGAATGCTGTGCTCCTCACTGTAATGCTGCTCCTTATGCACCAAACTGTCGCTTTTTGTATAAGACGCGGGCGCCAGTGCGCACACTTTCTCTGTCAGATTGCATCGTATATTTATTAAAGACTTAACCTTTGACTTATAAAATGTCTATGCGTGACGTGTAGTCTTTTACTTTTACTGACAGCTTGATAACTCCGTGGTGGTCACCTGAACATGTCAAATCATTTTTCAGGCTGATGCTCATCAACAACGGGTTTCACACCTAAGTGTTTCAGTGTTGTACAGTAAGTGGCTATTTGTCTTCTGTTACTACAACAATGTTCGAGGGTTTTCTGGGTCGTTTATTCCTGTAATTCCGATAGCCGGGTCAGATTGTTTACGGCTGAACTGAAAAATGACAACTTTTGTTCATTTTCCCTAGGAGGTGGAAAATTTATGGAATTAGCCATTTCTTATTCATGGGTATGAATACCTGATACCGACATCGATGTATGCACTAGTTTTGGCTACTTTATACTGCGTTTGGTGACCCGTTTCACGTATCGCACAGCAGTAACCACTATGGTATATGGACCGAGGACGATTATGCAGTTATTTCCTGCATGGATTGGTATTGTGATTAGGAATCATCTCCCCATTTTCTTTGTTCTCCTGAGTCATACTCAGTCTCTTGGTCATCTGGAACCTGTTGGACGGTGGACTTTTGTGGGGAAATTTCGGATCTGCTACTTCTACAGACCGTCTGCTCATAAACACTACTTGCAGCGTAGTACAGGCCAGAATGGTCTCTATGTTTCCTCCCCAATGTGGCCAGCGAGTTGTGAACGTTGCATTCTGTCAACTTAAATAAGGTCATCGGCTCTTGTTTACGCGTTCATCACAATGTTATGTGAACCAAGGTTTTCAGCTAGACATTGTCCTCGCAATTCTTCCCAACATTTCACGTTTGCGACTGTCACATCCCTGATTTAACACTAGCCGACAGCCATAGGTTGGTATTCTGGTAGAGTGCTTTTTTCCGTTTTTAGTGCTATTTCAGCTTCATTTAAACCAGACCTGGGCCTGCTTAGGCGATATCGTGGCTTGAACTGCTATTCAGTTCAACAATGGTTAAAAATGCTCCGGAACAATTTCACAAACA
This sequence comes from Paragonimus westermani, assembly GCA_008508345.1. Lineage (NCBI taxonomy): Eukaryota > Metazoa > Platyhelminthes > Trematoda > Plagiorchiida > Troglotrematidae > Paragonimus > Paragonimus westermani. The sequence goes on along the minus strand of QNGE01001803.1, from coordinate 69,508 downwards.
AGTGTGAACCCACTGCCGTTTCGAACAGCGTCTCTAGCCAGCGAGTTGTGTATGAGGTACCAAATGGTCAGATACCGCCAACGCGCTTTATTCAAGTGAGTAACCGATCTTAATGTTTTGTGACTGCGTCTTCGTTTGCGACCCCCGGGTTTTGACCAGCTGTTGTTGATTTCGTTAAGTTGAGCCCGGAGTGTCCAGCCGACATACAGAATACGCGGCCTTGCCGTCATAGACTGTACACCTGTATTTGATCTCCATCCCGAGTTTTCTGGAATAAGTGCCGACGGGCTTCGGCATTGATCGTCCGATCATCTTGACTAGCTTGTGGTTGCTGATGGGGACGGCGACAGTCAAACGCTGCTTGCCTGTTGATAATTCCGCCCAAACCAAACTACTTTTCTCATCCATATGATGGAATAGATCGCATACAAGCAGCATGCCTGTTCCTTCAGTTGCGGGTATCCGCAAGACCACAAAGATAACTCGCGTCTTTCAAACTGTCGCTGATGTCTCGATAGTAATGTTGCATGCTGAGGAGATAGTGACACCTAAATGTGTGAAACGGCTCATCGTCTCAAGCGGACTACCTACAGCAGGGAACACCGGGAGTGGGAAAGCATCAGTCATGGGGCAGCATTTTGTACTGTGTAAGTGCGAGAAGCGTCCCATACGAACTCCGTTCGTCTAGGCTGTTCGTTGTAGCCTACAGGCCCTCGGCGAAGGGGCTAGGCAGAATAGTGTCATTCATACTTCACTTTGACTGACTGTCGGGAAGAAACTCCACGTCAATTCCCTTGAATTCCTCAGACGTACGTAGAATGTCGAATGTGGTGTAGCCGAACACGACAGTGATGAACGCCCATTACAGCCTTCTGTAAACTCTCTGCTAGCAGGGTGATATTGATAGATTTGCATTTCCTTGGGACCTGAAAGGGGCGGTTTAGTTGAGTGTTACAGGCGACCAAATCGGAGATGATGTTTAGACTTGGAAAGCTGCAATTGTTACCTGCTTGTAAGAGTAGATTATCCTAGGGCTCGGGGTCAGAAATGTGGTAAATGCACTCACATCCGGATGAGTATCTCGCCCGTTGTCCAGGTATCTCACTTTTCGTGTTCGACTTTCCGACACAATTAGTGAGTAGCCTAAACGCCGTGCGAGTAAAACTGATCTGTCCGTAGGCCACATTCCTGGAGGTGAGGATCACTGTTAGTAAGTACCAATCCCGGACCTGATAAACTGTTACGCTTCAACAGCCTAAGCTCCAGAGCCAAGTCCGCTTCCGACGAATGGCTTTTGAAAACGCAATGACTGGCCGTTTGGGTCAAGTCCACATGGTCTTCTTGAGGTCAACTGTAGCATCCTCAATGTTCAACCCATCTATTGAATCATCATGAATTGTTGGTGATGTGAACCATCTCTTCCAAATAGGGTTTAGTCAGTATGAAGTCGACAACCAGCGCGCCTACATATAGGGGTGAGTGGTGTCCTGTTCATCTTCCGGATACGCTCGCATTCGATCGTTCGTCCGAGTGATGCTCGTGGTGTTTGCACGAGCTTTCGTTCAGGTTCTGGCGTTCGTCGCTTTCCAGAGGATATCGGGTGACACTTGTTTAAAAGTTTAACCTATATGACAGACCAATTTCTCTCAACTGCTTTGGAGTGTGCACTTTCATAGCAAGCGTTCGTAAATGCCACGATGTGTTCTGGCTGTTCAGCCGGTTCTCTTATCTGTCTTGATCTAAGTAATTTGTTTTTAAGTGTCGCTTGATAAGGGGTTTTCTCACTTCCGCCTGAATATAAATAAACTATTTTACCTTTCCGGTGCTTGTCTTCTGTGCAGGTGACAAAACCAAGCGAGTACAAACAACGATATGGTCTGAGTTTATGTGGTCTATCCGGCGTGTTTGACAGTCTTTAACGAAGTGATTCCACCCGCAGCTGACTTTCTTATGGTCAGTTTATGCCTATGGCTGTAGTACACAGTGAGTTTGTTCAAAACCGCGTTGTGTTGACGTGTGGCACGAATCTGTAACTCACCGTTATGCCGGGACGTCAAAAGTGCCATCATCTCTCCGGTGTAAGACAACCAAGTTGAGTATCTGAATCGCCTGCTAATATGGGGTGCCTAAGTGTTCGGCTCATTCCGGAAGGTCAGTGAGGACGTAGTGTGACGCGTTTTTAACACAATCTGAACTATTATTGATCGCTCGCCAGGCCCGATACACTGGGTCACACGTAAGTTAACTATTCTTTGGCCTCCCAGAATTGACGGTCGAAGGCCATTCCACAATTGAGCATACCTAATACACTTTGGTTCCAGAAAGTTTCCGCTTATTTATATTAAAAGGATGCCAACTTCAAATCAGGTTTATGTATGTGCTTCTTATGCTGCCAATATCTGTATTGAGTCCTTTCAATTTTTTATTGCTTTAATGCCGTTTGAGTCTAAGGTGTGATATAATTCACTCATTACTCTGACCGTAGTCTTGAACGGACTGTTTGTATTTTCTCACCGTCGGACGCTGTCTAACGCTGCTGCGATAATCAGAAACAGTTATTTCCGAACAGCCAGTCCTTAATCGACAGGCGGCCTTTGTAGCCCAACCGTCGTACATCACCAGTGTTTGCACATCTGAGGTATCCGAAATATGGGCCTACTTGGCTGATGATGGCGACTCTGAGAGTTTGTCTGATGAAGTTGATCAGCAAACTGGCGCATCACCCACTAATGTACTGCTTCCTATGATAAATTAGATCACTAAAGTCCTGTTGGCAATTACCGCTTCGATGCTTGTATCGCCGGCTTGATAATTCCACGCCTAATGTTTCTAGGGCATCGCGCACTTGCACCAGCAATTCGTTACCTTCCTTGCAACAATCGGACCCGACACCCATAGGCGTGTTGATTTTTCCACAAGGCGCTTTGTAGTTCTGTCGTATTTTACGGGGTTGGCGTCTCTCGTTGTAGCCACGAGTGAGACATGGCGTTCTTTCTATGAGATCTGGTCAGTCCTGTTTCAACGGAGGCTCATTGTTTACAGAACGAGTCACCATAGAGCAACTGAAATGTTCCCAACCGGAGTTATGTTTAGGCAATCACTATAAGCAAACCTGATGGCCCTTCGTACACTTCCGCTGAAGGAATTTGTCAATACCGTAGTGCCCACGAAATTGAGTCCATCCCACGAAAGAAAAGGGCTTTCAAGTCGAAAATTCCAACTGCCCAATGAGAAACGCCGAAAATGGCCACCATTAAATATCGTCTGTATATGTAGACCAGAAACGTACATTCTTGAAAGCGGACTGAACACGCGAAGGGGTTTCTGCTGGATATGTCCGAAGTGTTATGTGATGATACCATTCGCGAGTGCGCCCACCTATTGACTTTCGGCCAGATAATTGAAGTCGATCGAACGATACGTGGAAGTAACACTCTCGTTTTAGCAAAGTAGATGATTTCGTGTCTTAGATTGTAATCGGTTCTTCCGTCAGCCGAAGCGATTGGTTTGTGTTCATCCGAATTTCTGATGAGTGAAATCAAACCCTGTGTTCAGGACTACGAGATGCTTTCGATGCCACACATTATACTTGTGCTCAAGTCTTGTTGGCACATCAATACCCTCTTTGGTTGCGATGTGTCCGCCTCCTGTCTCCTTTCTTCAATATTCAAGTCCTCGATGTCTTGTCCGACTAAAAAGTGCCATTTAGAAGATACTCCTGGGCAAACTTACAGGGCTCCCCAGTCTTTAGGCATTTCTTTCTTTCCTCGAAATCCACAACAATCATTTCTCTCTGCAAGCGAAAAAAATCTTTTTAGAGAGCATTGGGCTTAACTTCATTGGAATACTCTTCATAGAATATAGCATGTACACAAAAATAGACGCGGTAACATTGCAATTAAGTGTGGTGCCTTCGGGCTAAAGTTTTGATTCAAAGTAACCTGGTCGCTTAGACGTCAAACCAGTTGACTCTCGGATGTGCACCTTCGCTCACATGACGTTCTGGTTATCGAACTGCTTTGACAATGGCCTATTGTGGTGGATTGTCAGGTCGGAGGTGCGAGTTTTCGAACGCTTGGCCGAATACCTCAACGCGGGGGAGGTACGTTCGAAAACCTGCCGCGATCGGATCAAGGCCAACGTGCGCGACCGGGTGAGTCATCGCTCGACTGGATCGGACCAACGGGCGAGGCAGGGCAGGCGAAATACGACAGACGGCCAGATCGGAGGCGTGGTTTTTCCAACATTTAGAGGAACATCTCGACACGATGTTGG